>JAHDVE020006620.1:0-88780 GCA_022606495.2 Halesus radiatus
TCTAACGGTTATTTTTTATTCATTTACTCTCCTTTCGTTGCTCCGATTGATGTATTCGCAGTTTCTAGATACAAGTTGATCTAAAATGAATGTGTATTCAGTTTCTAGATACAAGTTGATCATATATGTTTTATTAATTTATTCTCCTTTCGTTGCTCCGTTTGATGTATTCTCAGTTTCTAGATACAAGTTGATCTAGAAATGAATATGTATGTAGGTACGATGAAGATTGTAAACATGGGTTGAGGCGTGCGAGGAGAGAGGGGGGGGGGGAGTTCGTCACACGGAAAGAGAACGCTAACCTACGAATTCTCTCAGTCCTACAGTCCAGCCGCCGGCGTTGTTCACCGCTGAGCCCGGCTTTTCGGCGGGAGGACATGTTGCTTTTTAAATATCACCTTTGGCGCGCTGACAAAATGCAATTAATTTGAGAACAATTTCTCTTATTCAAAATGATAAGATGGTATTATTTTGGATAATTTATTCTGTTAAAAAATATGTGGTAATTGTTTTTAACAATCGTATAAGTTACAAAGGAATAAAAATATTCCGTTCAAAGATGAACAATTAACTTTATCAACGAAATAATAATATGAACCTTTCTAATCACAAGCTAAAAATATTGAGGTAGGTTCGAAATAATATAGTTTTATTCACACTGTGTTTTATTGGCGATATCAAAAATTATTTTTACGCGAAATCTTCTAATGAGCGAGTAATTGTGATATTTTCTCATATATTAAAAAAATATTTTATGTTTTCTTCAAATGATTTATAACTTTGTGGAGTCATTATTAATTATATAATTAAATATTTTATGGTTTAATCCAAGATAATATTAAAAAAATATAATTATGTAGTTATAAGAAAAATGTGTTTCCTACTAAAAACAATCCCATGACCTTTTTTTGTACTATTATATTGTATCAAAAGCATTCGCTTGTAAATGGAGACGAATTTACACTTCTTGGTATATAAATACCAAATATAGATGAGAATTAGATAAAAACTTTTTAATTATCTTACGCTGTCAACTTTTAATTGTATTAATTTATATTAATTCTAATTATTAATTGTTTTAAATAATAAAATACTTAATTTCTAATACCGTCCCCTTTATAGAATATAAAAAAATAGAATATTAACAATTTACAACCACCTTACTTTAGAGACAAACTGCATTACAATAAAAACTTCCACACATACCATACAAGAAAGAAAGAAGATATTAGATAAAAAAATCCCAAACACAAAATTGTTTACTGTTACAGTACCTATAAAGGCATCAATTTGTATATAGCTTAGTAAACACTGAATTAAAAAAAAATAGGTACCTAAATTAAGAATATTGAGAGTAGGATATAAAAATTATGTATGCATTAAGTATTGGAAATAAGCAATACGTAAAAATATATAAGTTCATATTAGACCGCATGAAGAAAATGTATAGAGATTTCATTGTCTGTTAGATCAGCTAATTTGAGTTTCTTCAAATTAATCTTACAGTCTATTTTCAAGCACCGACTTGAGCATACGTTCAATTTATTTTTTATTCATTTATTCTCCTTGAGCATACGTTCAATTTATTTTTTATTCATTTACTCTCCTTTCGTTGCTCCGATTGATGTATTCGCAGTTTCTAGATACAAGTTGATCTAAAATGAATGTGTATTCAGTTTCTAGATTCAAGTTGATCATATATGTTTTATTAATTTATTCTCCTTTCGTTGCTCCGTTTGATGTATTCCCAGTTTCTAGATACAAGTTGATAGGTTTTTTTTTACTAATTTATTCTCCTTTCGTTGCTCCGTTTGATGTATTCTCAGTTTCTAGATACAAGTTGATCTAAAAATGAATGTGTATTCAGTTTCTAGATACAGGTTGATCCAGAAATGAATATGTATGTAGGTACAACGAAGATTTTGAACGTGGTTTGGGCCGGGCGGGGAGAAGGGGGGGGGGTCATCACATGGAAAGAGAACGCAAATCTACAAATTCTCTCAGTCCCACATTCAAGCCGCCAGCGTTTCTCGGCGTTGAGCAAATAACCGTTGTTCAGAAATTGAACTCTCCCTTATAAGGGAATTTCCTAAAATCCACGGTAGTCGCCCGCTTATAGCGGACGAGATGGTGCGGAGCGATACAATAATTATGAGGTCTCTCTTCTTTCAAATAGTGTGTGTATGCGTTGGAAAGACAACAAACTATACACATTTTTGTCAACGAAAGAACAGTTTGTAAGGTGGTAGAAAATTGTTAAAATTCAGATATTTTATAATATTCTATAAAGGGGACGGTATAAATAAAATAAAAGTTAGGAATTAAATGTTGAATTCACTAAAACACTTAACAATTGGAATTTATATTAATTAGTGCAATTAGTATTAATTATTAGAATTACAAATTGTCAGCATAAGAAACTTATTTTTATTTTTATAAATTTCATTTCTATTTGGTATTTATATTCCAATAAGGTACCTACTTATTAGTGTGAGTTCCTCTCCATTCACAAGTGAATGCTTTTGATAAAAAGAGTTAAAAAAGTTATGGGATTGTTGTAAGTAGGAAACATATTTTTTCTATACCTACGTAATTATTTTTTTTAGTATTATATTGGGTTAAACTATAAGCTTTTTAATGTAAGAGAAAATAGTACAATTAATCGCTCATTAGAAGAATGTTTCTTTCGCGTAAAAAATATGTTTGATATTGCCGATAAAACATAGTTTGAATTTTATTTAAAACTAGATTATTTCTAGCCTAACTCAATAAAAGAGATATTTGTGATTAGAAAGGTTCATATTATTATTCCGTTCCTTTGTTTCCGCAACAAAATTTTTCAAAATTTCCGTTCAAATTTGCATTATCTAAGTTATATGTAAGTAGGCATTATTCCACGCCGTCATTACGATGTGGTTTTTTTGTTTAATGTTTCATTTGAGATTTATTAATATTTTTTCATTCAGCTAATAAATTACATTAAGCCTTCAAAGGAGATCAAATTAATTTGTCTCCTCATTGATGAAGTTAATTGTTCATCTTGGACGTAATATTGATACTAAATGATACGACTAAATACTTGAGTCGGGCCATATCAATCTGAATAACAGAAGAGTATGTATAAGATGTATGAATATGAACGAAGCAAGGAGTGTGTGCCAAGACAGAATTGTGTGGCGGTCTTTTCTCTCTGCCTAACCCTGCAGAAACGGCATGATGATTAGTTAGTTATATATGGTAAACTTAAAACAATTTTGTTAAAATTTATTACTTTAATTTTTTTTATTATTATTTAAATTGGAGTATGTTGTGAGGCTGATGGCAGAAGAGATGTGAAGGAGATTGGTTAGAGGAAGATGGGGAAGTACCTGGTTATTCAGATCTGGTCACCAAAGACGGCGTTAGCCATTTCAAGCAATTTTTATACAAAATCATATATCGTACAGTCCTCAAACAATAAATTTATAATAAACGATTTTTCACAAAAATAACAATTAATCACTATAAATAGCTAAAATTAGCAATTTCCACCACCAGACAACTAGGTGAGCGGTTACGTCGGTCACCAAATTATTGATTAGTTACGGTGGTTACAGGTCAAATCCAACTTGTGCCGATTTTATTAATTTTTCTTTTTAAATATTTTTCCACGTTTTTTTTCTATTATAAATTTTAGTAAAACGGTTTATCGCCAACATTATTTAATAATCATTTTTTTTTTTTAAATATATTTTGCACGGTTTTATTTTTATTATAAATTTCAGTAAAACTGTTTCATCGTTTGAACATTAAATAATGAAAACAAATTATAGCGTACTAACTCACTTTTATTCATGTGAGCACCGCTCGAGCAAGTAAGACTTTTGTACCCCAAAATGGGGTATGTTGTGAGGCTGATGGGTAGAGGAAGGTGAGGAAGTACCTGGCTATTCATATCTGGTCAAACACGGCAAAAGCCATTTAAGCAATTTCATTTGATTAATTTGTGTTATTTTACAATTTAGTCAATTAACACAACATATATACTGGCTCCAGATTTTTTTTACTTTAAGTCCACATATATGCAAGGCCAATATCATATTTGGGGATGCTGTGTGGAAGGTATTTTAAGGGAAAGGAAGGAAGTTCAGGGCAAGAAAAAGGTATGAGGGGTGGGTACGAATCTGGGGGTCAGTGCGTCCAGGAGTGACGTATGAATCCATCCATCCCACTGTCACTGGTACTAGGCAATGATGGGTCGAAAGAGTCTGGTTGGGGAGGCCAAACCTCACCCCATAAACTTGAGCACCCTTGCGAAATCACCAAACTTAGCGAATCACTTGGAGTGACTTATAGCAGAGGTGTTGGTTATCCATTAAATGATTCCCGGGGTGGCGGTACCTACACCCGTCTCCTAAATTCAATTTCCTAAGTTGCAAACAGTTGGGACTCTTGTGCAGTATACGCATAGAAAAATCATACAGCATTTCATACATACTTGATTGTTAAGAGGAACGGCTGCGCGGCCTGTTTCAAACAAAATTTAATTTTGGATTTGAGGCCAAAATACTCACCTAAGACTAATGATATTTTTTTAATCAAAAAGTATAGTAAATATCTAGTATGTATATCTATATCGTATTAAAAGTAATTTATCCATTTTTTCTATTACGTTATGAAATAGAGGCCCTTAAACGAATTGATTTTTTGCGTTTTTAGATGCACCTTTAACAATTATTTGGGGCTAGCGGTGATTTAAAAAAAAGTTTTGGCCCATCTACTTAAAATACTCTGAAATATAATATTAAAAAAAATATATTTTCAAAATAAGCATTATGGTGGACTTTAAATTAAATTAAAAACGATCAAATTGAATCTCCCAGGTTGAAGGGAGTTGGGACTCTTGTGCAGTTGGCACTTTTGTGCGGAATTCTCATAGAAAAATCATATATCATTTCATGCAAACTTTACTATTAACACCTGGACAAATCTCACCTCCATGAACCCGGACACCCCTGCTAATCCACCAAACGAATCTAACCACTTGGTGAGATCTATGACAGAGGTGTTGGTTATCCATCAAATGGTTCCCTGGGCAGCGGTACCTACACCTACCTCCTAGATCGAATCTACAAGGTTGAAAGCAGTTGGGACTCTTGTGCGGTTGGGACTCTTGTGCAATTGGGACTTTTGTGCGGAATTCTCATAGAAAAATCAAATATCATTTCATACAAACTCTACTGTTAAGACGTGCACAAACTTAACCCCCATGAACCCGGCACCCCTGCTAATTCACCAAACGAATCTAACCACTTGGTGAGACCTATGACAGAGGTGTGGTTATCCATTAAATGGTTCCCTTGGCAGCGGTACCTACACCTGCCTCCTAGATCGAATCTACCAGGTTGAAAGCAGTTGGGACTCTTGTGCGGTTGGGACTCTTGTGCAATTGGACTTTTGTGCGGAATTCTCATAGAAAAATCAAATATCATTTCATACAAACTCTACTGTTAAGACGTGCACAAACTTAACCCCCATGAACCCGGCACCCCTGCTAATTCACCAAACGAATCTAACCACTTGGTGAGACCTATGACAGAGGTGTTGGTTATCCATCAAATGGTTCCCTGGGCAGCGGTACCTACACCTACCTCCTAGATCGAATCTACAAGGTTGAAAGCAGTTGGGACTCTTGTGCGGTTGGGACTCTTGTGCAATTGGGACTTTTGTGCGGAATTCTCATAGAAAAATCAAATATCATTTCATACAAACTCTACTGTTAAGACGTGCACAAACTTAACCCCCATGAACCCGAGCACCCCTGCTAAGGCACCAAACATAGCGAACCACTTGATGTGATTTATGGCAGAGGTGTTGGTTATCCATTAAATGATTCCCGGGGCAGCGGTACCTACACCTGCCTCCCTAATCAAATCTACCAGGTTAAAAGCAGTTGGGACTCTTGTGCAGTTGGGACTCTTGTGCAGTTGGGACTTTTGTGCGGTAGTCACATAGAAAGATCATACATCATTTCGTACAAACTCTACTGTTAAGACCTGCACAAACTTAACCCCCCACGGACCCGGACACCCCTGCTAAGTCACCAAACTTAGCAAACGACTTGGGGTGATCTATGACATCCATTAAATCCCGTGGCAGCGGTACCTACACCCGCCTTTCAAATTTAATTTCCCAGGATGAAAGCAGTTGGGACTCTTGTGCAGTTGGGACTCTTGTGCAGTTGGGGCTTTTGTGCGGAATTCTCATTGGAAAATCATGTATCATTTCATACAAACTCTACTGTTAAGACGTGCACAAACTTAACCCCCCATGGACCCGGACACCCCTGCTAAGTCACCAAACTTTACAAACGACTTGGGGTGACCTATGGTAGAAGTGTTGCTTATCCATTAAATCCTGGGGTGGCGGTACCTACACCCGCCTTTCAAATTAAAAGTCCTAGGTTGAAAGCAGTTGGGACTCTTGTGCGGTTGGGACTCTTGTGCGATTGGGACTCTTGTGCGGTATTCACATAGAAAAATCATACATCATTTCATACATACTCTACTGTTAAGACATGTACAAATCTCACCCGGATGAACCTGGGCACCCTGCTAAGTCACCAAACATAGCGAACCACTTGATGTGATTTATGGCAGAGGTGTTGGTTATCCATTAAATGGTTCCTGGGTGGCGGTGCCTACACCTGCCTCCGAAATTGAATCTCCCAAGTTAGAAGCAGTTGGGACTCTTGTACGGTATTTGCAAAAAAATCGTCGAGGTAGTGTTATCCAACGAATCGTTCCGGGGCGGCGGTACCCATACTCGCTAAAAACCAGATATACCAGTTGATAAGCAAAGCACTCTGATTTAAATCGTATCAACAAATGAGCACGGTGAAGGACCACGTGCACGCCTTCGATAAACAAAGCGTCCTGATTGGTTCATTCAAATCGGATCAACAAAGGGAAAAGTGTAAAATGTATATGTGATGGAAAAATGGGCGTGGTTTACAGCAAAATCTATGTGACGAAAGTTGATCTTTTGGATCAACGTTTATATGCCTGCTTTGGTATTGGATCAACAAATTAGGGTGGATCAACAAATTCCTCCGGATCAACAAATTCCTGGCGTACCGTCGCGTCTGATCAACATAGTACGAGAGGGGATCTCTATATATATATATATATATATATATATATATATATATATATATATAATATATATATATCATTCTTTGCCAAAAATAATATTTCTTGCGTACTGGAACCATACAGCTACACTTGAAGTGAACATCCACAAAGCTGCGTTATAGACATAAACTGTTATTATTCCGCCATACTACTAGAACAGTGGTTGGTGATGCGCGCCATCTCACTAGTTTACGCTAACGCTGCATGAGGGCAACGTAATCGTCCGCCGGGCCGCCAGCGGGTAGCAAATGTTCTTATATGCGGTAAGACAGTAGACCACGTTCGTTATGATTGTAGAAGTTTTTTTAAACGATAATTACATGATGACAATTTTTTCACGAAAGCACATTAAATGCGTAAACCACGAGAAGAATTTATAATGAAAATTTTGAAAAGTGTAAAAAATGCGTTATAAATTCGTTGGTTTAAATTCTAGCATGCTATTTAAAAAAAAAAAACAGAATAAATGTGTTTTACTTTTCCCTGGTGAAAGAACACCATTCAGAAGAAAACCGTTGCTTTAAATGGGTTTAGCCATGTTTGGCGACCAGGTATTCCCAACCTTCCATTTTCAAACTCCTTCCCTTCGCCACTCTACCCAGACTCAAAACATACCCTAATTGCGGATACCATAGTCCCACTGACACCTGGCAATGCTATGAGAGCACTGGAGTAATACAAAGTTGTAACCTAATGTTAATAATCAAATATTTATTTATAACACAATTTATAAAAACAAAGGGTATTTTCACTTTTTTTTTATTATCGAAAAATTTTCGATAATGGCGGATTTTTTTTATTTATTTTCTACAATGATTTAAAATGAAGCATTGATGATTTGCCGCCAAAACGATGTGTTCGTAAATATGGCGTTGTTGACTTCATGCTGGCCAACGTCGATGGCAGCCGTCTTACCGGCCAGTAGCGTTTTCTAAATCATAATGACGTTGTAGTCAGTTCAAGCCGTTTAGGGATGTGGGGTTTTAGAACGTTTTTTTAAAATTATATTATGATTTAAAATATTAAAATTAAACATTATTGGTACGATGATCGGATCACAAAACTACAATTTGAATATTCCACACATTTTTAACGTTATCCATAGTTTGTAAAAAATACCCCATCGCGTAAAATTGTTACTTTTTTCCCGAAGGAGACGGAGTCTCTTAAAGAAAAACCTGTAAATACTCGCTTTCTTCAATGTTTTGAATTTCAATAAAGCAAATTCACGGAAAAGGTAATTGTATCTCGAAATTAGCTTAAGCAAACAAAGGGAAAACGTAAACATTAAATAATGGATCTTGTGAGCGCGTACTTCGGCTGAGAACAAATAAATGTTCAACATTGTCCAGATTTTTCCAAGCTTTTTTTTCCTATGGATTATGCCAACATAACAATTTTAAAGCTTCCTGTATTCCATACAGTTCATATCAGAGGTGTCCAACCCGTGGCCCGCGGACGATTCGGAGTAAGAAATAATTCTGAAGATCCCATGTTTCCAGTCCACAGTGGAGTGCTGATACCATCACTGATGTATAGCAGTGAAGAATAAAACTGGCAGATGAAGGATGAAAATACACTAAATGCTATAGAAATGAGATCTCTGTGGCGCGTGTGTGTTAAACCTTTGTGTGACCGTGTTGAAAGTTTGGCCATCCGGAAAGAATTGCAAGGCTAATATAAGCGTAATGGTCAAGATTAGGCAAAGGACGCTCGGGTGGACAATGAAAGGAGCATAAGGAGATAATATTACGCGGAAATTAATGGTAGAAGAAGTTGGAGACGCCCAAGAAGACGTGGAATGATAAGGTGAATCAAATACTTCAGTCGGGTCGTGTCAAATGTCAGAATAATAGAAGAGTATGAATGAGACGATAAAAAAATTACAATGTCGTTATTAAGTTCTGCAAGTATTATAAATGTAAAAACCTTACAGAATAGATAATTTTATTTATTTTCTAACTAAATCGGTTTTACCGAAAATAAATCATTATTTTTAAAAACCCGCCCAAATTAGAATGGGGTAGGAGTGAATAAAATCATACAAATCTTGTCTTCACAATGTGGCTTAACCGCAGTTTGAAAATGACCATGAACGACGAAACAGCTGTCACAATAATAAAAACTAAAAATACTCGCAGATCTTAAAAATAACATTATTAAATTTGATTTTTATTAAATTTAAAAAAAAATAAGTGGAGTTCTACGAATTAAACACGAAAACAATTAAAACTATTTATCATAGTCTATAGAATATAATAAGTAATCAAGTTAAATATATAATAATTTTATACAATTAAAAAAGGTAGAAATACTAAAAAAAAGCATGCACGAAGTAAAATGTGTAATTTTTTCAACGAACTGCTAATAAAATTTACTTGGCCACCCCTGGCCTACATGATATCCGTCAACGTGGCAGTTTCGTATTCTTGGCACGTGGGGGTTGATAGATGATCAGAAGAAGAAGGGGGAGTGGAAGGTGGAGCAAGTCAAGGCCGACTGACACAATCCTGAGTAACACTTAGACAAAAACTGATATTGGAAGCGCTGACGTTTTATCTGTCATCCATCTTTTTTGCCACTGTATTCACCCTTTTCGGACCGTCAAAATTATTTCCATTTGAATGAATCAAACGTAAAATAAAGATTCTGAGAGCGGATTTCCTCACTCTCTTATTGTACCACATGTATTATGTTTGGAAAAGTCCTACGGGCGTTCAGTAAATACATATATAAAATAAAAAATAAACATATTATTTAACCAATGACCATAATATGAACAATAAGTAGGGACCTGAAATTTTCGCTTTTCACTCCAATAAATTAGGAACTTTGAAGTAAATAACCGCGAATTTTCATATTTTTCACATGATATTCTGGAATTTTAAAATAAGGAAGTAATATTTTACGTCATAAATATTTCTTGGTCTATGGTTTTGACAGGTTTGAATAGGCATTAAATAGAACGTAGTTTCTGTCATTCATTTACCAATTATCAAAAAAATATAAATAAAAAAACCACCACTTTTCTTTTAAAATACAGAAACGGAATATAACATCACTTTTGTAGCATAATAACCATGTTTTCACAAAAATTAAACCGCTTTTAAAAAAAACGCGTATTTTTCGGACCCCCAGCGATAAGATACATAAATAAATGACTGGACATAATTAGGTCTCGTTAGCTCAGTGGTGGAGTGTTGTCGCAGTAAGATAAAGGTCCTGGATTTAATTCCCAGAAGCGACCGTTACCGTTTTATTTTCTGCGTCTTTCTGTTTCATATTTAATTTGAGATTTGTTAATATTATGTACAACAGTCAAATATTATTATAAGTCTCATAAAATTATTCCAACAAATTGAACATATTATTTATTTGCTTTAAAAATCTCGAAACTTTCGCTGAATTTCTGAAATCATTTAGGTATGTTGGAAAATAATTTTATTCGGGAACTTGTTTCCAACTAAAAATGTTTCCAAACACCAAACTTTCCGTATCGTTATGAATTATAATGAACAATCCGACAACATCAATAATATACTAACACGTTATAGAATACTTTCACAATTTAATAAATCCACGTGGATTGCTGTACAGATTCTTAAACGTAAAAGGATTGAGAGGAACGGCTGCGTGGCTTGTTTCATACAAAACATAATTTCTATACAATTATGATATTTTAATGTAAGGAATAAATATTAAAAATACATGTATATTATTGATTTTTTTTCATAATCCTCCTCACTAGGAGATTGCTGTGCTGAGGCGGACCAAGTTTTGCATAAAGGGGTTTCAGCGACTTCTATATTTCAATTTCAAGGTTAGGGTAGGGTATTCCACTAATTTCTATGATGTTTTTTTGAGAATGGTAGTCAGTTATTGTTCTGGTAATTCCTTAAGCCAAGTTTTGATGGACTAAATGCAATTATTGTTTGAATTACATTTTTGATATTAAGTAGGAGTGTTAACCTAAAGCTAATGTTTTTTTTTCTTCAAAAAGTATAGTAAATATAGATATTAGTAAGGATAATAAGTTATTTATTTATTTTTATTTTACATTATGAAATATAGGCCATTAAAGTAATTGATTTTTCGCGATTTTAGAGGCACCTTTAACAATTATTTGGGGGCTAAAGGTGATGTAAAAAAAAAGTTTTACCCCGCCTTCATTGTAAATATAAAGACACGTAAAATAAATATTATGATGGACATAAAATTAAATTGAAAACGACCAATTAAAGTTGGAACACAAATGGTTTTGGTTTTATATTTTTATATACATTTTGACGGCCTCAGTGGTCGAGGGGTAAGGCTCTCGACTACGAATCCGAAGGTCG
Source organism: Halesus radiatus (assembly GCA_022606495.2). Taxonomy (NCBI): domain Eukaryota; kingdom Metazoa; phylum Arthropoda; class Insecta; order Trichoptera; family Limnephilidae; genus Halesus; species Halesus radiatus. The sequence goes on from JAHDVE020006620.1 coordinate 11,510, forward strand.
CAGGTTCAAATCCTGGCGTGCGCAAGTAGTTTTGATTTTAATTAACTTGTGTTGTATCACAATTAATTCATTTAAACATAACATATAGTGTATTTGCGCACGTTCCGGAGTGGAAGATACTCTCAGTATCACCCCGGTGAAAGACCACCATTCAGAATTTAAACGTTGCTTGAAATGGCTTTTAGCCGTGTTTGATGACCAGATCTGAATAGCCAGGTATTTCCCCTTTTCCCCACCTTCCTCTCCCTCTTCTCCTTCACCTCCCCAATACCTTCAGCCTCCCAACATTCACCAATTGAGCTTCATATGCTTATAATATGATCATATGCTTCATAAATTAAATAATATATATTTTTAATACTTCACATGCGTACTAGATATTTACAAAACTTTTAATAAAAAAAAATATATCATTTCGTTTGGATATGAATTTTGACCTCAAATCCAAAATTAAGTTATGTATGAAACAGGCCGAGCAGTCATTCCTAACTAACTAACGATCACGCCGTTTCTCCGCAGGGGTTAGCAAAGAGGACGGACCGCCAAACAACTCGATCTTGGCATACACTTCTTGCTTCATTCACTTTCATACAACGTCTCATACATTCTCTTCTGTTATTCCGACTTCTGACATGGCCCGACTCAAGTATTTGATTCACTTGATCGTGCCACGTCTTCCTTGGACGTCCCCGGCTTCTTCTTCCATTCACATTCGCGTCATATATTCTCCTTACACTCCTTTCTTCATTCATTCGCTCTACATGCCCAAACCATCTAAGCGTCCCTTTCTTAATCTTGATCACTACGCTTAAATCAGCCTTGCAATCTTTACGAATCTCAAAATTTTTCACTCGATCGTACATGGTTTTACCACACATTCGTCTCAGAGATCTCATTTCTACAGCATTCAGTCTACTTTCATCCTTCCTCTGCCAGTTCCATGCCTCACTGCCAAACATCAGAGTTGGTATCAGCACTCCATTGTGGACTACTAGCTTCGCTTCTTTAAGCAGTCATTCCTTTTAAGAAAAATCATTTCCGACTTACGTGAATAGAATATCAACCATAACAAGCTTCCATTATGTTATTCGATACCAATTGCTAACCTTAAAAACAACGCAATGAACACTGAAGAAAAATCCACCGAGGAAAACAAAAAAATTTCGAACGTTAAATGACGACTTTTCTATCAAGTGGCAATTTATTAAAATTGATGGCATTTACTATTTTTGGTTGTGATTCAAAACACCTTATTGATTTATTTTATTAACGCACTGATACTGTGTAATCTTTTTTATGCCCGGGTTCGGGTTATTTATTTCAGAAAGCTAAAATATCGCCAATTTAAAATAGAAAATATCACAGCATTTTTCCGTTCCTAAGTGCTGAAATTGAAAAATTTGACACCATATTGTGGGGGCGTATTATTCGATCGTGTGCCCCGGGCGAAAAATACCTTTTATGGCTCTGTATTAAATACCATCATCCCGCTTATTGCATATCGATTTTGTGTTCACGAATTTTCAATTTTTTCGTAGTTCGCCGTGTTTTAAAATAAAAATCTCGCTAATTTATCATCTAGCAGCTATATCTGAATATTTTTCAACCTATATATATTATCTCTATTCTCCTTATTCTCATCATTACGTAATATGATGAGTGGTGGGTTTCTTATATAAAATATATCAAATAATAAGGCAAACTTGTTATATAATTTTACCACGCTTTTAAGCAGCGCGTTATGCGAATTACGTGCTAAAAAAATTCGGCCGTTCATTTTAATACGGCCGAAAGCGAGATTGAAATAGATATGATACGTGCATTTTGAATTCAGCACCTATGAAATTTTATGTTATAAGAAATACAAAAAACTTACTCGTGGCGATTCTGCCGTGGAAGCGTGCAAACCTTGGGAATCTGTTGGCTGCCCGGGTGCGCAGCGAGTATAGTGTTTGTGAATACCAAATTTGTACGCAATGGTATTTTGCAAGAATCAATAGATTTTTTCTTCGATTATCATAAAATTAATTTGATTACTTAAAACTTTACTTTTTTATATAAAAAACAACAGTTTCTAAACTGTGATATTCGTTTAAAATAAATTTAAAAAAATTAACCTACAATATTATATTCATTCGTCACAGATGCGTTAATAAATCCACAAATTATATTATGTCGCTTATCTCTGTTGCATTGATATGACGAGATTCATTTAGGTCTAGGAAAAAATATGTATAATTATGTAAAAGACCAACATAGGATTTTTAGATGAAGGAATATTTTTCACCCATTTTTAAATCTCCGATTCAACTCTCAGTGAGAGAGGCCATGAACCGCCACTAAAATCGAATCTAAAGAATCGAAAGGTTACTTGATCTGAATAACCAGGATCTTTCCAACCTATCTCTTCTCTATCTCCTACCCCTCCCACTCCCATCCCACTCCCTTCACCCTCACAACATATCCCTATTAGTGCAGGTACCCGAGTAAATTATGAAATGAAAAATAAACGTTATTAAATTTTAACTAAAATTTGTGAAAATGAACTGTTGTTTCGAGAAAATGAAAAGTGTTTGAAAATGTGGTTCTTCCAATTAATTCGAACACTTTTACATTAAAAATAATGTTCTGTATTGTTTTATATGAAACATATATGATCTGACGTTTGCCGGGGTTATGAAAGATTTAGATTACGGATTTACGATTGATATGTTTTACTACCTTCACGAGTAATTTTGTTCTTATTTCGAACATCAAGTTTGCAGAAGTTCACCAAGAATTACATTAAGGGTTGAGAAAGGGGAATGGGGGGTGGTTTTTGAAAACTGTTTTGAAGGTCAGGTGTGCAAATTCTCATCAAACTCTGGATAAAACTCTAGATTTGTATAGAAAACAAACCCGCCCACCCACAGACTCTCTTCTTTACTTAGTACAATACTTAACACCCTGTATATAATATAAATAACATGCTCCCTAAATATCTGCAAACTAATATTATGTATCATGAAAATATTCACAATTATCCTACGAGGAGTTGCCGAGACTTCAGGCTTCCCAAAACAAAACTTACGTGTACACAGAACGGCGTGTTTTATAAAGGGCAAAAACTTTATAATAACCTACCAAATTCCATAAAGGAAGCCTCAAGTCTTGGCACTTTCCGTAAAACATGTGCTATATACATAAAGAAAAATTTATGACTTGTATTTCTATTTGTACTAACTGTATTTCTTAAACCCTATTTTTTTTTTGAACTGGGGTAACTGTATTTCTTTTTTTTTATTAACTGTATTCTTTCTGTTATAATTTTATGACTCTATTAAACAAAACAAACAAATTTATTTTATTAAACAAAACAAACAAACAAATATATATACAGGGTGTTAAGTATTGTACCTGACTCACTTAACCAGTGATTCCTAACTTTATTTGGAGTAAAAAATGTGAATGACCTTTTTTAAATTTATCTAAAAACGTAATTTTTTTTGTAGGAGAGGTGGGAGATTGAGTTAATTGGATGAGTGTTCAATGACGAAAAATAAACATAAAAATTTTGTATGCATTTGAAAAAAAATTACCAAAAGTATCCCCGGAAACCAAAATTTCGTTTACATTTTTTAATCCAAATACGGTCAGGAATCACTCCTTATAGTTGGGTACGTCTCTTACCTTACACCCCGTATAGATGCGTTATATATATATGTACTTATTACTACTTCATTTATTAGCTTTATATATATCGTACACTCGTTTTTAATCGAGCACTATTACTAAAACCAATTTTCAATTGAAGGATTCGAAGCAATACACGGGGAGGGGGTAGTAGTTGTTGGATCGTAATATTTCAGGGCAATATTGATAATGTCGAAGTCTGGGACCACTAGATCGTATATCGGAAGCCAGAATTCGGTCCTCATATTTTGCAGACCGGGCGCCTGGTCTATATTGGAGTAGATCATAATCCGACTGGCTCCGATTAGTTTCTTTGCTATTATGCGTAATTCACATAGAAACAGGGTACACAATTTCAAACACATTTTAGATGAAAATGGCAATGGAAAAATGGGTGAAATTTTGAAAACATTTGCTCCTCGCCGAAATCGTTTCCGATTTTACATTACCTAATTTCTTCCAATTCTCTTATTTATTCCCCACTTTTAAGTATATTTACGAAACCTAAGTAATATAATTAATCCTTAAAGTAATTCAGAAAATTACCAAATACATATACGAGTAAATGTATTAACTCAATTAGCATTCACGTCATTATAAAACAATTAAGAAAACACTATCATCACATTATGTTGCGAAAAGAGCTTTCAATCGTAAGTACCTGACGGAATAGATTTTTTTTTATTACAATTATTTTCAAAGTAAATCGGTTTTATCGGTAATAAATCATTTTAAACATCGTCAAAATTATAATTATGTGGGGGTAAAGAAAATCATTTAATTAAGTCGCCTCAATATGGGCTAACCTCAGTTTGAAAATGGCTTTGAACACCGAAACAGCTGTAACAACAATTAAAATATAAATGCTTGCAGAACTTTATAATAACGTTATTAAATTTGATTTACTTCAAGCTTATTTTTTTAAAATTAATATTTTACATATTAATAAAAAATATTATTTCAACCGTGCGTACAGTATTTAATATAAAATATAAATTTCATCTTTGTTCATTAAGTTTTCTTTAAAAAGTCTTTGCTGTAATAATTTCAGACGATCGACCTTCATCATGGTTTGATCCATGACCTTTAGATCGGAAATCAAATGTTTTACGTCAGCATCTGAGACCCTTCATATTTCTGGCAATCTTTTACCACCTGCCCAAGAAACTCCATTACAGAGAGAAGAAAACGTGATAAAAAAATAAATTAATTCAAATTCACAACCTTAATCAGGGTAATACCTTTTTGTTCCGTCACTCAAGCCACAAAAACTCCAGCTACGAAAGTTCCATTAAATTTAATAACGTTAAGAAGTTCCACTTAACAATTCGTCTAAGATTCTATTGCTCTAAGTGTATCCACTCTTGTCTGTGAGAATTTCTTTATTGGAATTTTCAGGAGGAAATTTTCTGACCGCTTTGGGAACAGGATCCTTCTCAGGAAATTTTCTAACCGCTTTGGGAACGGGATCCTTCTCAGGAAATTTGAGTTTGGGTTAGTTTGAGCATTAGATGACCCCAAATTAAGGACCTGGCAACTGGGAAAGTATTTCACTTGAAAAATGTATTATAACGTTGTTGCAGGATTATTTACGAAAACATGTTGTCGATTATTTATTAAAAATTGTCAAAAGTAACGGAGAAATTACATTCTTTTTTAAAACATGCAATTCTGTGATACTTGTTTTTTAAACTACTGCCCCGTTTTACGTAAAAAATTGGGTTTTTATATAAATACTACATTTTTCCAAATCAAAACATTAGCGACTCATCTCACTAGGACAGTTCTGTGTTGAGATGACTGGCTTTACAATTTTATTGAAACGATAAACAATGATAAGTAAATAAAATGTTGGTAACAAATTATTATAAGCAATAATTATTACCTGAAAAATCATACAAATTGAATAATCTTCCGAGAAAAAATACATGCTGCCGACGGGACACGAACCTGCGAATTTTTTCTCGGAAGATTATTCAATTTGTATGATTTTTCAGGTAATAATTATTGCTTATAATAATTTGTTACCATATTTGTGCTATGCATAAAAAATCTTGTCTTATAAACATTAGTTTAATCATTTAAAATAAATAAAATGTTGTAAATATTAAATAATAATAGGTAGGTAAAAAAAATTAAAATAATAATAAGTAAATAAAATTATGTAAATGGTAATAAGTAAATAATAATAGGTAGGTAAAAAAAAAGAAGTGAAAAGTAATAAGTAAGTAGTAATAAGTAAGTAATAATAAGTAAATAGTAATAAGTAAGTAATAATAAGTAAATAGTAATGAGTAAGTAATAATAAGTAAATAGTAATAAGGAGTAAGTAATAATAAGTAAATAGTAATAAGTAAATAGTAATAAATAAGTAAGTAATAATAATTGACGAAGATAATATTAACACATACCGAATGAACCATGAAACCGAAAAAACAACAGAAAATAAAAATATTTCAGTCGCATCTGGGACTCGAACCCAGGACATCTACCTATCCGGGGTAACCGCTTAACCAACTGGGCTAATGAGACCAGTTCAATTTACGCCATCTACACCGATATCATACGTCAAGTTAAAGACTTGTTCCTCCATTTTTAAATCCCATATTATTGGCTGCTATCCTTATGATGATCGCAAAATTCTACCCGAACACAATTGCAATCGCAATAGAGTCTCGGATATACCTTTCTTTCCAGACTTATAAAGTAAGTCAATAGGTCTCATATGAATAAAAATCGGGTAGGTTATGATGTATTTAGTAATTAAATATATGTGATATAAATATCATAAACCACTTAATTTTAAATATTATTAACTTAATTTTTGTTTTAATAACAGATTTTTCTTTGTTTTTTCTTTCATCAGTCCCAACTTTTATATACTATTTTCTCCCTTTGATATTAACGGATATTCTTGAAATTCATCTTTGTTATTATATATGCCCATAAGAGCTCTTTATTGCATAAATATTTTTCGCATTGTAGTCCATGACGTATACTTTATGTTGTACTATATAAAAGCCGAAAGACGTTAACGGTTCAAAAATAAAAAGTGAACCGACATTATATTTTCGCTGCATCGGAGCTTTTGCCGCGAAAAACATTTCAACGCAGCGTGTTGTTTCCGGCACTAACAATATTTATTTTGTAAATATTAATCTCGGCTTTTCATAAAAGTGATGAACTTCCAGTGAAGGAAAAGCTCGCGCCCCAGGAAAAATATTTTCAGCGTTGAAGTACATTCAACCGAAAAACATATTGGTGGAAAAGTATTTTGGAAGGAAATATTAACTTGGTGGAATATTGTTAAGCCATGTTTAAAATCTAGAGTAAAAAGGTCAGAATTCAATACCAGCCCTGACCCGTGTTAATATGCAATGTGAGATAATGTGATTTTAACGCGAAAAATAAGAATTTTAGCATTATTGACGCGAATAATGCGAATTTCGATTTATAGATTTTTTTGTTCTAGTATTTTGGAAAAGGAAATAATATTACAGATTCTAAATATTTATTTACCTATAGTTTGGACAATCTTGAATAGCCATAACATGAAATGCAGCTAACTTCATGCCGAAAGTGCCCCGTACTGTCATTCTTCTTTCAAGTAAAAAAAACAGTCTTATTTAAAAAGAAAACGAATATTAAAAACAATAAAAAAATTATAAAAATCAAACAATTGCAAAAATAAATACCGCTTAAAAATAAGAAACATAAAAGAAGGATGAAAAGCTGCACAACTTTTCCCAAGAATAACGTGCATTTCACGAAAAATAACGCGAGTTTCACCCAAAATAACGCGAGTTTCGTCAAAAATAACGCGAGTTTCACCCAAAATAAGGCGAGTTTCGCCAAAAATAACGCGACATTTTCAGGTCCCTAGAAGGCTATAGGTAAGAAAATAGTTATAATTTTTTAGTCCGTATTTGTTACTCGAATGTTCTAAAAGTCAAAAAGATTGATGAGTTTTTTGCCATTTTGATAGTATTCAGTTCATTTTATATAATATTTTTTTTAGAATAACTTATTGAAGCTTATAAACAATATATTTTTAAATCATTGCATGTAATATTAACAACTCTTAGAGTGAAACACAAAACAGAAAAGATACAGAAAAGAAAAAAGATTACGGTAGCAGCTGAACTCGAACTCGGGACCTCGTGGTCTGTCCAGGACCCTGGGCTCTAATCCACTGAGGATAGATCATGAGGTACTGGGTTTGAGTTTAGCTGCTACCGTTATCTTTTTCTTTTCTGTATCTTTTCGAATTGTTTTTTTTTTTACACTGTGTCCACACAGGAGACCTTTAAGGAAATAATTTCCGTTAAGGCCTGTATCATATTTGGGGATGCTGTGTGAAAGGTCTTTTAGAGAATAGGAAGGAGTGAACTTGGGTCTTGATGAGACCCATGTTGTACGAGGGAGGAAACACAGTCGAGCTGTTGAATACAAGAACGGGTCGTAGAAGCGACCGTTCTCATGTGACAAATGTTGAGCGCGCGTTTGGCGTGTTTTCCGACTATGCACCGATGCCGAAGGGATCACTGACGCCAGTTCCTCAGAGCATCTCCCGTTAAAATACCGGTACAACAAAGACACCTTTCCCACCTGACGTCTGTGCTCCAAAGATTGCAATCCATTTGTTAAGATAGGCGCATCTATCAAACGGACCGCCCGGTTCTGCACACAGAGTCAATGTAGTATCTTCAAATGATTAAAAAAATATTTTATATTCTAAACTAAAATGCAATCAATAATCATATTTCCCTTATACGTTCATAAAACTCTCGTTCTCTGCTCGTGATTGACAGTCAAATACGAGCTTTTAATATCATTCTGTATTAGTAAAATTTGAAATTACAAACTAATCACAAATTTTGATCGGAAAATGTTTTCGGTCAAGACCTGAAAAAGAAATATCATTAAAGTATCATATTGTTTGTTCTGGTCTATTTCGGCTGACACTGTTTCATTTATTTATTTTCCAGTGCTAAAAATGATATGTAAATACCGGAATAATAATGCCAACCGAAAATATATATTTGCGTACTTAATTCATGTCAAATCATGTCCAGTCAATTTTGTAATACCAATATATTAATATGTCGCTTTTATTTGACACACCGTGTACATTATGAAAGTTAGAAATAGCCTATTTTTACTACAGCCACTACATACATCTTTTATAGTAACACTCCCTGTATTTTTGTTTGTTAGGTATACTGCTGTGGTAAGTTAAAACACAGTAATGACCACGGGAGTCATTCTCCAGAATGAAAGGTCGAGTTTAGTCCAACCTTTTAGCATGTTTATAATTGGCCTAATGTATTTATTTTTTCACAATATACTAGAAGGCTATATTATTATTAGAATAAAGTTTGTAAAAAATAATAAGATCTATTGAAAATAGTGAATATTTATCATGTAACTGTGGTAAGTAATAAGCAGTATAATATTTTATTGTGTTTATAGGTTTATTATAAGATGTTTACCCCTTTGTATCTTTATTTAATCTATAAAACAGGATTTCGAACAATGGAAACACAAAAAGTGCAACGAAAAAACTCCACTCAAACGTCGTCGTTATAATTACGCTGCCATAGAGTGAAAGACGGTGCGGCGGGAGAGTGTATTACAAGATGGTAAATAAAAAGACAGCATGTTTGTAAATGTAAGCATAAACGCAGCAATTTTAACGTGGGAGCCGTGTTTTTTAATACATAAACAGAAATAAGGTATTTTTATTTAACAAAACTAATGATATTGCGAAAACATCAAAAACAATATCATCTTTTTTAAATACGAAAAACGAGTAAAATTATATTATACCTTATGTAAAACATATGAATTTCGATGGGTACTTAATAACTTCCCAAACCCTAAGCAATTTTGCTAATTTTGGTAATTACTGTGTTTTTACTTACCACGGCAGTATATTACTAGAATATTCATGAAAAGTTGGCTCATATACTCCCATGCGGTAGGTAAGCTTGCCTTGTTATTTTCCAGACCGAAAGTAAGATTTATATTAAATTATATTAAACCAATCAAGTAGGCATAGCTTATTCTTGTGAAGATACTTAGGAGTTCGGAGCACTGGAAACTACTTGTTCATAACTGGGGAGAACTTCTAATGCTCTTATTATCTCCAAGAGTTGTTATTACTCTCGAGTTTGTAGATCTTGATAAGAAGTTCTATGAATTTGTTCTCAATCACTGAAAATTTTCTCGAAAATCATTGTACTCATTTCTACGATTGAATTGCCTAAAGCTGATTTATTTGCTTAAGAATATGAAAGCCAGTTCTTTGTTTAATGAACTTATCGAAAATTATTTTACACATTGCTTCACTCATGAAAGTGTAAAAATAAACATTTAAAAAACTACGATACTAGATTTTTGTTCTCAGCTCTGTAAACTTTCTCAGTAGAGAAGTGAGTTAGCAAATTGATCGAAGATACCTGAAATGGGCAAAATAAAATACTTTTTTCCAGTACTAGAGAGCGAAAGAACAAACAGAATGATATACGTTGACTTTGTATTCTACATTCATACTATCTAATATACTTTTGTTCTATATTCTCCACAATGCCTCGAGAATAACTCAATGCTAATAAAAATAACAGAATAATTCACTGATTTCGGAATGGGGTATTAAATTTACAATCTGCAGAATGACTTTTCCGTACAAAATATACTTAGAAATAATTATATAATATTCTAGAGCCATATCATTCTGACAAAGTAACTAGTTTGACCTTCTATTTTTAAAAATGTGGCATACGTCGATTAGGCTTCGCTTGTATGGACAATTGACTTTTTACTTATTTTTTATTGTATAATATTATTTATCATACAATGGGAATTTGTACCCGCTAAGCTACTTCAAGTAGATTTTTAACGGGAGTTTAGTTAAAAAAAAATATATATAACAACCATAAATAAAAATAATCATACCAATACTAACGCAATAATAGATCAATATGGACAAAAACAGTAGAACAGAAAAAACGGAGTTATAGTGATAACAGATTTCAATTACGTAATAGAAATGAAATAATATTATAAAAATATCAAGTTATCAGCAAGTGTCACACATGTTGAGAAATACAAACACATTAGTACAGTTTTTTTACAGCGAGATTACTCTTAATACGATATTAGAACTTTATTGTTTTTAAAGATATCCGCAGATATCAAGAAGATATACAATCAAGGAAATCATCACATTTATTTAAAAGACAATTTTAATGTAAGAAAGAGTAAAATAGCTATTAATTATTTTTGTGTTTAATTCGTGGAATTCCATTCAATATATATATATTGTTTTAATTTAACGTAAATCAAATTTAATGATGTTATAATTAAGTTCTGCAAGTATTTTTTTAGTTTTTAGCAGTTTGAAAATGGCCTTGAACGCCGAAACAGCTGCTACAATAATAAAAAACTATAACTTAATAATAACGTTATTAGATATGATATAAATTAAATTTTAAAAATAAAAATAGTAAAATTGCATATATACAGCAGATATCTGGGAGATATACAATCAAGGAGACCGTCATATTTGTTAACCTTAATACATGAGGTTACTTTCCAAAGTCATGAAGCAATTATTTTTAAATTCGTGTGGTAAATTAAACATAAATGGAATAATGTATTCAAGGGTTCGTTGACCATATTTATTTTGTAACATTGCCATTAGCGTTCCTATATTTTATGTGAATCGTGAATATGTGAAACTAAAAGAGTTTATATGTAATACCATTGAAGTTCTGGTATAAATGAAGAGATTATTAATTAATGGAGTTGTTTAAATAAAGTTCTTAAGGGTAAGTTCATTTACATTTTCACGCCGAAGTGTTTTTGTAAATTAATTTTATTTTTTTATTATTGTTTTTCATCACATACTTACTAAATAACTTCTTGATTAATAAAAAGGTATATTATATTCAAACCACATAGAATCAACGGACTGCAATCTTTGTAGCACAGACGTCAGGTGGGAATGCTGTCCTTGTTCTTCCGGTATTTTAATGGAAGATGCTCTGAGGAACTATCGTCAATGATCCCTTCGGTACTGGTGCATAGTCGGGAAACACGCCAAACGCGCGCCCAAGATTCATAAACCGTTGACATTTGTCACATGAGAACGGGTCGCTTCTACGAGTCATTCTTATGTTCAACAGCTCGGCTGTGGAATGATCTGCCGGACTCTGTGTTTCCTCCATCCTATAACATGGGTCTCTTCGAGACCCAAGTTCACTCCATCCTATCCTCTAAAAGACCCTTCACACAGCATCCCCAAAGATGATATAGGCCTTGAGGGAAATTATTTCCTTCAGGGTCTCCTGTGTGGAGTTACTGCAAAAAAAAAGAATCACATATATATATTTAAGATTGTTAATTCAATGTATTATACCCCTACAAGAACAAGACAGTACCTAGCATTTTATTGTGACAATTCAACTTCAGCGTCGCAGTATTATTCCCCTATTCGACATATTTAACATCTACTTGGATGGGGAACAAATACTTGGATGTTGTTGAAATATTTGGCACATCAATGTTACAGTATAAGCATGCATTAGTACAGTTTTTTTCATCCAGTATAGCTAGACCGTTTGAAACTCTTTGACTCTGGATAAAAGGGTCAAATTATGTTGTTTCTTTTAATATTATCTATTATAATACATATGTATTTTATCAATGTTATTTGGAATTGTTCATGTAAAAGGCGGTAATGGACGTAAATAAATAAATACCTTTACCAGATATATATTGTCACATTACAGAACCTCTCGTTCCGTTACGTAAGCACATTTGTATTGGCAATCTTAGTAAAGTTCATCAATAGATCTAATATATAAAATATCCCCCGACTAGCTCTTCTCAGGGTAGATGGATGTATACGAAAAAGTGATACATCCGTCTTTTAATCGTGTTGTCAGTTCGTTGATGGACGATTTTCGAAATTACCGCTTAGTTATCATCAATAAAAACAAATACTATAGGAACAGGAATAGGGAATTCAAAATAAAAACAACTCTCTTTTGCTTTATATAAAAAATATCTGGCAGTCAGGTCTATATTTTTATAGCTGAATTTAAAGGCTCTAGGAAAAGCTTTAACCTTTCTGTGGACGCCTTCGGATTATTAAAGGGTATAATGAATTTGAGTGAGTTGAAAAGATTTCAGTTTTATCTAAAAGCAAAAAGGGAAATAAATAAATAAGTAAATTGGAACGGAACCCGTTGTTGAATGCAGGGGCTGGCGACAGGTAGGGCAGCGGACAGGTCGGCTCTCCAGACAAGAATGGGCTCTCCCCTGTCCTTCCAACTCCCTCCCCCGCCGTCGGCCTACCCCCTCCCCCTCCCAAATGAAGCGGCCATAGACAACTCATGTTTATTTATGGTTAATTCCTGGTCTGCGGTTTGTCAATTTTAGTTGTTAGGGACTTGCTTCATAACAATATATATACATCAAAAAAGCTAAATACTTTAATGGAAAAAAAATCATTTTCAATAGTGTTAATCATAGGCAGCTTAAGTTCATCAAAAATATGTTAAAAAAAACTAGATATTTTTAACATTAGGTTTGCTAAAGTGTACGGAAAAGGTTTTGACTAAGTAGTATGAGTTGGTTCTGAAGGAGCATCTCTAATAATAAGTTAATTCAGTAAAGCGTTTCAGGCAGTCGGATTCCTTCAGACCTAATATTAACATGGTCATTATATTTGATTAAAAAAGGGAAGTAACTTCAACCCTCCGACATTAGGGTCCTTGATTTTATCAATTCCGGGGTTTTCGGGTTCATTCTCATTTAGGTTTTAATAATGTGAGGATACGCAGTGGCGTGCTCTGGCCATATTTCGAGTTTTCAGAGCAAAAAGGTTTTCAGTTGGCATTATAAAATTAGAAAAACTTTTTTTATCCTAAATTTTATATGAAAAATGCTGGGTGATGAGAAAACTTGCGCATTACGTTGTATTTTAAAATAAAAATTTTTTTACTGCAAATACCGGTGGAAAACTCTTCACCCTGGAAAACCGGAAAAATTTACGACAATAGGAATTAGATCACAATATTTCATGCTTTTGGATCTAAAATATGAATAAGATGAGTATTTTTTCACAGTTACTACACACGAGGCTGTAGGGAAATAATTTCCCGGAAGGCCTATGTCATCTTTGGTCTTTTACAGGATAGGAAGGAGAGTGAACCTGGGTCTTGAAACTACCCATGCTGTAGGAGGGAGGAAACACAGAGATCGGTAAATCATTCCACAGCAGAGCTGTTGAACAGAAGAACGAGTTTTAGAAGCGCTCCGTTCTCATGTGACAAATGTCAACAGTGTATAAATGTTGGGCGTGCATTTGTCGTGTTTCCCAACTGTGCACTGGTGCCGAAGAGATCAAATGCCGCTAGTTCCTCAGAGCATCTTCCATTAAAATACCGATAGAACAAAGACAGCATTCCCACCTGACATCTGTGGTCTAAAGATTCCAAGCCGTTTGTTGAGATAGGCGAATATAACAAACGGAGAGCCCATTTCTGCACAGAGTGAAGGGTTTTTTCAGATATTTCGGGGCTGCCGACCAGAGGTGGCTGCCAATAATTTCTGCCATTCTATAGTTCGTGAATATTGGATGCTACCGTATTTACGTGGTATACCTAATTTGATCGTCAACAGTCTTTCTTTCCATAACAAATTAATAATTAATAATAATAATTTGATCACTAAGCGCCGATTTCATGAAAAAAATACCTGAGGAGTACTTTTCAAATTAATTTATCTAACCTGCGACTTACCAATAAAACTTATGACTAGTTACTGATCAGTGTGTGAACACTGCGTTACGAGTTTTCCCGGATTCACTTTGTTATCGTTACTAATTTATTACTATTGGATTTTACAGATGTTCCCGTTTACATGTGTACAATCCAATAACAAAATCTTAGTTAAAGGATACATAAAACAAGGAGATTCAAGTGATACAAAAAGACGAAAGAAATAAAAAATACATTAAAAAAAAAATTTTAAAAAAATTGTTTTATGTTTCTAAACAATAGAAAGATGTTATTTCTAAAACTTCAAACGATGCGTAATCATTTTGTGGCGTCATAATTAATACTTTAATAAGAATTATTTTATTATAACCACTGTTTTTAATATATAAATATCTACATGTTTCAGAAGTAAAGCTCCGCTCATCAGGATAAAAAATATACTAAAAATAATGACAAATATAGACAAATAATAAGCAAATATAACAAATTACAAACATAAACAAAAATTAAGGTGTTTAAGTAATAATAATTATTCTGAATTTGCCAAACATATTTTAGGAATAAATTGTTCTTTTGACATAAATAAAGGTTTAACATTTTTTCGTACGAATGCAACTGGTTTATAAATAGAAAAAATTGAAAATTAAAAAAAAATATTCACATTTAACTATTAATAATGACTTCTCATATTTATAATATTTTCAATATAAATTTGAGTAGTAATAATTGTTACTATTTTCTTGAATTTATTTATATAAATTATAAAAGTAGTTTCTTTTATAAATTCTATTAAATTATTATTTTTTTTTAATTTAAGATTTTGTAATTTTTTTTACAATTTTTATTAATTACTTACCTACTTTCATCACTTACTGTTAATTTTTGTTTATGTTTGTAATTTTTTTGTATATGTTTATTATTTGTCTATACTTGTCATTATTTTTAGTATATTGTTTATCCTGATGAGGGAAACTTTGCTTCTGAAACATGTACATATTTATCTATTAAACACAGTGGTTTAAACAAAGTAATTCTTATTAATTTAATTCATTCAAAGATTACCACATTTGAAACAAAGAGCTTACATACATATTTCTGTCGTATATAATAAAAGTGCCGAGATCATTTTTGGATAGATATTTTTTAATATAAATACGTTTTAATAAATACAATAATCACAGGGAGATTGAAAAAAAAGCTTTTTAACAAATTACTAAAGAATTTTTAATATAGCTCTTTGCACTGGCGTAAGAGTCAAAGTGAGCTCGATCGTTAAAAACATGGATTACTTCTAATTTATAAATGTAAGAAGAATTAATAAACGACATTTTTATTTTCATCCCGAAGTGTTTCCTGAACTAGGTCATGTTCTCTTACTAAATTTATGCAAACTTTGCTTTTGACTCGAAAATCTTTTAGCTTTGTGCGACTGCTTCCATTTCTCACAATGAAGAAAAGTATTTTAATGAAAAAAATGGAAAGGACATGGTAAAAAGCAGAAATTGTACGACAAAGTGAATGTAATTTGTTCGCCGACTTTACATTTACTCCCATCTCATCTAAGGGAAAAATGTTTGTGGGTATACCAATTACATTAGGACTCCTTACCAAACTGCTGCATGCTTTTTGATTTTGATATTAAAATAAGGTTTGATTCCTGAAGAACAATTATTATTTTTATTTATTTGGACCACTTTTTAGAGCGGTTGTTACTCTTGGTATCGCCCTGGTGAAAGGCCACCATTTATAAGCGTGACGTTACTTAAAATGGCATAAAAACCTCACTGAATGCATCTTAAATCTTTGAAAAATCAATTACCTGGAATCAGGCAAACTATTACCTTAGAAACAATTTGAATTCCAGATAAAGCTATGAGTTTCCAACGCTAAAGCCTGACTAAATGAATATTTTAAAAATTCTCTATGCTCACATAAAAATTAATTTGAATATTCCTCGACCTTTCTATAGCTTTCGACACTATAAAGAACACACATATTTTTGATAGTTGAAAATATTGGGGTTACTGATAATGAACTGTCATTTTGTTAAAGTTGCATGGAAAACACAAATCAACAAAACGTAACAACGTTATCGCCAAATATATTGCTGTTAAATTCAGAGTGCCTCAAGGAAGTATTCTGAGTCCAATCCTATTCTTAATTTACATATACAATATGAAGGCAAAATCATAAGCTTTGCGGTTGGACACTTTTCTTCTAATTATTAGGAGTAATTGGGCAGAAACATTATAAAATCAAAGAACTTACTAAACATAACCAAAAATGGCTAGACTACCACTCACGTACACTTACTGTTAATAAAAACAAATTCACCACTTTCTTTAAAACCTTGTCTAGAAAATTCATATATAAAATGGGCAATGTAATATTTATTAATTGATAAACTAAAGTTCTTAAAAACTTAAGACAAGATTTTTGTGCATAGCGCAAAGGGTAACAATTATTATTTTTATAAACAATAATTATTAATCTAAAACACTCATCCAAATTGAAAAAACCTTCCGAGCAAAGATAAATGTCGCCGGCAGGACTCGAACCCGCACCCTTCTAATGTCCGGTCAGATGCTCTAAAAATAAATAATAATAAAGTTGGTTGTTTACAGGTGAAAATATAATAAAAACAGTAATTATTGAATGGAACACTAGTATATATTGATTAACTTGGCGGGTTTGCGATAAGCCGACGTAGCTCAACGGTAGAGCATCTGACCGGACATTAGAAGGGTGCGGGTTCGAGTCCTGCCGGCGACATTTATCTTTGCTCGGAAGGTTTTTTCAATTTGGATGAGTGTTTTAGATTAATAATTATTGTTTATAAAAATAATAATGTAATATTTATTTATATGTTTACTATTATCTTATATACGCCCTTTATGGTATGTTACATATGTTGTAAATTACAATAGTCACACAGGTACAAAACACATCAGAGAAGGTACATAGATAAAATAGATATCCTTCGTAAAATACAACAATTAAACATTTCATTTGTCTCACGAACAAATTCAGGAATAACATAGTATAAGTACCATTCCAAACGATTAGCTACAGCGAGGCGTGTATTTAACCCATACCTAACTTTCTATGATACTTATACTCTAGACACATACGAGTATCTTAATAATTGTTATGGACGTATGCAATAATCGTTTGTTTGCATTTGTATTCCAACCAGTTGAACATATCTACTATGTCTGAAAAATTACCTTCTGCGTGAAGTCTAGGTACAAGTGAATTTTTGAATGACTCAAGTGACTTCTGAAATTATTGTTAAAATTGAATAAAATTTTAGATCAAGCAGTTCGAGTTGAAATATTTAATTTAATTATGTTGACTGTATCAGGGCTGTCTAAAACACCATTAACAATTTGGAAAATAAAATTTAGGTGAGAAACAAGTCTTCTATCTGAGAGTTTTAATAATTTTAGCTCTTTCATTAAGTAATTGTAATTTATAATTTCAATGGGTAATCCGAGTAATATTGTATCTCATTGGAATATTTTAACCATATAAGATACGGGTGTAAAAAGTGATCACAATTTTGAGGAGTGATTGTTATAGTGTTAGTAGCTTATTGCTCGTATTCAGATAGAGGTGTATATATTGTTTAGGTGTGTGGGTATATATGTGTATGTTCATGTATATGTGTGTGTATATGTTGTATATATGTATATATGCGTAAGAGTATGTGTGTACATACGTATTACATATATGTGTATATAAATGCGTATGTGTTTGGGTGTGTATGTATGTATGCACCTATGTGCACATGTGTGCATCGTTGAACATGTGTGCATCGTTGCACATATATAAAAATAAAAGTAAAATTATGTATATTTTTATGATCTTATCCTTAAGCAAGTCTTTTTCTTTTTTCTATCTTCTACTTTCTTTTGTAATTTTTCCAATTGTCAGCATGTTAATATAATAATTCCATATGTTTATACTAGACTCCATACAAAATAATTATACTCCGTTGGTCACCATGAAACAGGCAGCCGCTTAGTATGGGGATGTAATGTATCTACTCCATGTAAATGCCTCCGTTAAATAAAAAATAAAAATAAACAAAAAATTAAAATGGACTGATCACAATATTTATTTATTAACTAAAAAACAAACTAACGTATTGTTTAAAAAGAATCTGGAAAAGCCATATTTAAAAAAAAAGTTTGATCAAGTTCTAGATAGCTCTCTACAAATCAATATGAAAATGTGGTGTTATCGGATAGGGCAGTGCAATTTATATTATTCTAAATTTACTTATTAGAACCCAAAAAGCCATCAATGTAATTATATTTAAAGTCTCCGTAAGAACTAGCACTGACAATAAATAATATTAATAATAAGTCAATTAAACAATTATCTTTGATTTATTTATTTATTCATTAACGCCCCAAAGGGCTTTTACATATTTTAACATTAAAATTATTATGTGTACAGAACTTAAAAAAAAATAACATGATGCACAGTTGGTATATAAGTGTAACATATTTATAATATATATGAAGGTATAATAATGTATAAGTGCATGCCACAGAGAAGTTACAAAGGGAAAGGTTTTTAATTTGTAGATACTACTTTTTTTTAAGCAATACTCCTTTACATTAATAAATACAAAATAACAAGAAATAACAATAACGCGTATTAGAAACAATAGATCTCAAGGTCAAAAAAATATATCCAACAAGCAACTACGAATACAACAACTGAAAAAGTTTTTTATACTATGGTAATAAACTCTACACCAAAAATGCATTCTACTTACAATTACAAAAAACATATTTAAAACTCGAATAAATGGCAGGATACAAAACATGGGGAGATCTGAAATCGAAAACATACTAACACCAGATTCAGACTGAAACAGAAACCACAAAACTGCACTAAAAACACTACACGATATATTTTTTTCAGCAATTTCATGTTATTTTAATATTATGTAAATGAAATCCTCAGCACGGGATATCCCAATGAGGATATCATTATCTGAAATTGTTACAAAAAAGAAAGTTAATTTTTTTTTTATTATTATTAGTGACCAGATCTTAATGACTAAGTACTGGGAAGTACTAATATTATATGCATGCCACATACGTACTTGCAAGAAACTACAACAACAACAAAAATAATAATACTCCATGATTTGTGCGATCAAGTGTTCAGAAACAATAATAATCAGTCTAACTGGTATTAATTATTAAAGATTCAAGCCAGGGTTGAAATAGTATAGGTTTTGTGAGCGATTTTGCGATTCCAATCGGACTCTATTTCAGTCCTCGTTCAACTGGTGAAGGTTTTGTAAATACGCCTCCGGACAATGGGACTCTCGTGCGTCATTCGAATTAAAAAACATGATTATATATTGAGTTACGGTACAAAGTAAAAAGAAATTATTCCCTTTTATTTATTTTTATTTATTGTTTCTTTAGATTGTATCTTTTTGAACGTAAGTTTTGAACAAAAGTCTAGTCATTTGTGGATCTCAAACCATGTGTCTAATATAAAACATAATACCTAATATATTTTATTAGACAAGCGAGTACGTGTGATATCTGCTTTGTACTAAATGCATCTCTGTACTTAAAAATGCATATGAAAAAAAAAAAAAAAAACCAAAAACAAATCAATAATTATTTTTACATTGCGTAAACAGACTCAAAAAAATGACAAAATAATATATGTATTTCTATATACTAGTCTGATTATTTTTTTTTCCTTGTTCCAGCCCTGTCTCGGAAGGACCCCCGAATAGAGGGACTTGCCCCTCGCTACTCGCTGGGCGAGGAGGTGCGGGTCAATTGCACGTCCGACCCCGCGCTGCCCGCCTGGGATCTCACTTGGTTCGTCAACGACGTTCAGGTAAGCACCACACGCTACCCTAATTTCTTACTAAGTAAGGCTAAGTCCAGACACTAAATTCGTGATGGTTCTTTTGGAATATCAATCCCTAAAGTCTATAATATAGGAATCCCCATATGCACTGAGATACATACAAACTGAACAGATTTATTTATGAGTGAAAATTCAAACTAAAACTCAATAAACAAACAAAAAATCATTATTTTTATAAACAATAATTATTAATCTAAAACACTCATCCAAATTGAAAAAACCTTCCGAGCAAAGATAAATGTCGCCGGCAGGACTCGAACCCGCACCCTTCTAATGTCCGGTTAGATGCTCTACCGTTTAGCTACGTCGGCTTATCGCAAACCCGCCAAGTTAATCAATATATACTAGTGTTCGATTCAATAATTACTGTTTTTATTATATTTTCACCTGTAAACAACCAACTTTATAAGTATGAGAGAGGCTTGTAACGGCTAAATCCCTCGATAGATACAATCCCTCAATTGTTTACAGGTGAAAATATAATAGTGAAATTTCTGTATGATTAACAACGATGTTGCTCAATCTGATTGGCTTTTTGAATGATTTTAATAGTATTGTTTATAAAAATAATAATTGTTACCCTTTGCACTATGCACGAAAATCTTGTCTTAAGTTTTAAAGAACTTTAGTTTATCAATTAATAAATATTTGACAAGTCGAAGCAATTTTCACCAATAAAATGTAGACATAATTTGTCTTGACGCCATCTATTTGAGGGATTTAGCCGTTACAAGCCTCTCTCATACTTATAAAGTTGGTTGTTTACAGGTGAAAATATAATAAAAACAGTAATTATTGAATGGAACACTAGTATATATTGATTAACTTGGCGGGTTTGCGATAAGCCGACGTAGCTCAACGGTAGAGCATCTAACCGGACATTAGAAGGGTGCGGGTTCGAGTCCTGCCGGCGATATTTATCTTGCTCGGAAGGTTTTTCAATTTGGATGAGTGTTTTAGATTAATAATTATTGTTTATAAAAATAATAATTGTTACCCTTTGCACTATGCACGAAAATCTTGTCTTAAGTTTTAAAGAACTTTAGTTTATCAATTAATAAACAAAAAATCACTTAATACCACTTTAACCTTTCAGCGCTTGTCGTAAATTTTACGTCATCAAGTTTTCGCAATGTAAATGGTGTTTTCTTTATATAAATGTTAGGGAATTTCTGTAAGCCTGAGCGCCGACCAATCAAAGACACCCAGGGCCTTACTAGGCGAGGGGAAATGTGGACCGAGGTTAACCGTTAGAGTGCGGCCCAGCGCCATCGCGCTGTAAGATTTAGTTGCGTAAATTGCGGCGGAGCGCTATAGCGCTGCAATTTTCAGTGTGCTTTTTGTCGTCCTCGGGAGAGCACGTGTTCAATTTGGGCGTGGTATATTGCGGTTGGCGCGTGTCTTGTTAACTGTATTTATTGTTTATCCTGTTAAAATAAATACACATTAAAGTGAATCGATAATTTTCACCATGTCGGAAGTTAGCTCTATTGCGGATGGTCGTAATGTATCAAATGACAGCGGCACTACGGACGACAAGACCTTTGTTCCCATAAATGAAGACAGTGACGACGGAAGTGACATTATTGTACATCGCAATAAAAGATTGCGAATAGAAAGTGAATCTGCGAATTCGTTTTCAAAAACACAATTGTGAAGTGAAATAACCTTATATTTTTGTATTTTTTAATATTTTTTGTAGTTGTAAATGCGTAGTTTTTTTAATTAGAACTATAATATTCATAAAATTTCATTCTTCACTTGTATAATTTTAAAAAAAATCATTGAAATTGATTGATATTTGTCCAAGTTATTGCATTTTATAAAATTTAGTTATTAAATTATTAAAACAAGTTATTTACATTATTTAAAAACACTAGCAATTTATGTACATGCTTGCAAAATAAGCATAGCACGAAAACGGTTAACGTCTGGTAGGGCTTCTTAAATACTGAGCATGGGGTATCTATTTACCATTTCACATTAGCGCTCCTGTTTAGTCACAACATTTTGAGAGCTCGTGGTGAAAGGAGCGCGGGAACTTTCACACGACCCGTTCTGTATAAAAATAAACGATATAAATGAGAAATAAATAGAAAAAGTACTTTATTTAATATACTTACACTTTAAGGCGCGTGTCGCAAAATTTCCAAGCATCAATGAATAACAAAAATTTGTAAGCACATCCGGTACGTCTGTGGTTTAGAGAGACACTGACCCTCGAATAGCTCGAAGCTCGACGCTTGTGACTAAGTGGTAAGAGTGGGGGAAGCGATAAGGACCATTTGTCGTAAATTTTACGACAGCGCGCCCGCTGGAAGGTTAAGTGAGTTACCAGTTTCGGGATCACTGTTCCTTTATAATATATACTAACTTAACATTATTACAAAATCATGGTCAATACATTAGGTGATAAAGTGGGATTATGTAGAAATGTGATTGGGGGAGAGGTAATAAATAGTGGGGGGGGAGAAAGAGAACATATTCAAAATAAAACTGTAAGTGAGATTTCTTTACTTACATCCCCCCCACGACCCCCAGTCAAATTTCCACCCCCATTTCAACATCTGATGTATTTACCGTAAATATGAAATAATTAAAGTATTTATCGAACACGACAGAAAATTTTTTATCGAAAAATCGGAATACAATTAGATACATTTTTTAAAACTCTATGATTAAAATGGAGTTCTGTAAATTAAACTTGAACACAATAAGTAAAATTAGTTAATATACGTATGTTTACGTGCGTTGATAACTTGCTGAGTGGTCCGGTAGTGGACGAATGGGGTACGGGATGTCCCTCACCATACCACGATGCGAGGTCGTTAGTAGTAGCGGTTGGTGTTTTTTTCTCATTTTTAGCAGTTATAAACAATATTTTACTTATGTACAACTAATCAAATATTTTATGTAAGTAATATTTGTAAGCTAATAATTACAATTTAAATAACAAGATAAAGATAATAATTTCAATAAATCGGTGGTATATGAATTATTTGTAGCGATTGCACCAATTTTTACTTAGGAAAGACTTTCTAGAAATTTCAGTATTAGAGTTAAGGAACACTTAATGTGTTTAAATAATAACAACTATTCTGAATTTTCAAATCATATTTTAGAAACCAATCATTCGTTTGATATAAATAAAGGTTTAAAAATTTTACATACAAATGTAACCGGTTTACAATTAGATAAATTTGAAATTTTAGATATCATAAAAAGCGTTAATAGTGAAATAAATTTAATAAAACACTTAAATGCATTTTCAATTTATAATTAATGATAAAAAAAAAATTGATTTCTAATGTAAATTAATTACTTACTCACTATCAATTTTTCTTGATGTTTATAATTTGTCCATTCTTGCATTATTGTGTTCTTATTTTTATCAATTGTCTATACTTCATATTATTTTTCAGTATTCATGTATTCCTGACGATGAAAGCATCGCTTTCGAAACATGTAGATATCAATGTATATTTATAAAGTTGTGAATAAGTATATTTGTAAATTTATTTATTAATAATGACACTACAAAGTGAATATCAATCGTTTGAATAAATTATAAAGGTAAACTCTTTATTTTCATTTGACTTAAAACTACAAATTTTATACAGCATCGAAGCTGGAGGGAATTTTTAGCACCGTAAGGGAAGGGTTGAGTAAGGTTTTCCGCTAGGGGTTAATTTTGACCATATCTAGCGATTGCTTAGTTGTGATTTATGAAAGCGACCTTTAACCTCTGCAATATCTAATACTAATTGTCATTTCCAATCCAACAGGCATCCTTCCTCGGCGTTGAGGGCCCCTGGCTGTACCCGGCGGGCCGCGGCCTGTGGCGCTCCACGCTGTCGCTGCGTATGCCGGCCGACCGCGCCGCTTTCCGCGACGGGGAGCTGCGCCTGCGGTGCGCGGCTGCGGCTCCCGAGAGCGCTGCGCTGCCCGGGGGGCCCTACCGGCGACAAACCTCGGCGGTGGCCACCCTGCAGCCGCCGGCCTTCTTGGACAAGTTAGCTTGGCCGGGAAGTAAGTAACAAATTACAATAATTTTATTGGAATAACTCATTGAAATATATTTTTAATCATTGAATATAATATTAACAGCTCCCAAAATGAAACATTAAACAGAAAAGACACAAAAAAGGAAAAGGATAACGGCAGCAGCAGGGACTCGAAACTAGTACCTCATTGTCTTATCGGGACCTAACGCTCTAATCCACTGCTACGGCTACTCCAATCCGTTCCGTCATTTTTATCGGTAATATCTTCATTTTGAGAGTTGTTAATATTATCTTCAATGATTTTACAAATTATATCTTACGGGTGATGGATGAAAAAAAAATGTAGACCTCCTTTTTGCCGCCATGTGAAGAGCTCTCCTTTTTACCCTGAGTGGCCAAACCATCGTTTCTATACTCTGGCGGTAGAACGGTGAACCAAGCATTAATGCAGTTCTCTTTTTTACTGACATTTGAGTGAAACTTTAAATTGATAAAATTACATTATATACAAATATACCACATACATACCTACAAAATTATCATACGATGTGTGTTCAAAAGAAAAGGTGAATTTTGAATTTTCGCGGGCTGGGTACATTCGATTGTCGATTTTTTTTATGTTGGTACACATATGTTTATCTTATGTTAGCATTATCAGCCATTTTGGATGAGTGGTTTGTTTTTGACAACTGGAAAGGTTAGTCACGTTTTGTTTTTTCTTCGATTTTTTACTAAAAAAAGTTTAGTAAAAAATCTAAAAACATCGATTTTTTGGATTTTTTGAAGAAATACTGTTAAGGACATAGAAAACAAAGCAAATCTAAAATTTCACTTTAATCGGACTAATGATGCCCTAGAAAACGGCTATCAAGTTCCGACCAAAACTAGGAAATTCCTCCATAGGATTAATAATTATTAACAATTTTCTCTAAAAAGAATCAATTTTATTTGAAGAAATGCTGACGAGGACATAGAAAATAAAGCAAATCTAGAGTTTCACTTCAATCGGACTGATGATGCCTCAGAAAACGAATCTAAATAAAAAATCGAAGAACACCCAAAAACGTGAGAAAAAAACAAACACACTAAGACCACGGGAAAAATTATTCCTACTAGTGTGATTTACCGATTTTCTATATTTCTTTGACATCAGCCCAGTCCATTTAGTAAAATTCAACAGGGTTGTCATTGGATATTTAAGAGGAACGGCTGCGCTGCCCGTTTCATACATAACTTAATTTTGAATTCGATGCGAAAGTACCCACCCAAACTGAATGATATATATATATTTTTTAATTAAAGATTTAGTAAATATCTAGTACGGAAGAGAAGTATTTTATTTATTTTTGTTTTAAATTATGAAAGATAGGCCATAAAAAAAATAATTTTCATAATTTTAGAGGCAATTTAGAAAATTATTTGCGGCTTTATTGTGTTTTTTTTTTTAATATCATATTTGCTATGCACTCGTAAATATGATTACGCAAATAAACATATAAAAAACACAACCTTTAAAAAAAAACTCATTTTTTCGGGCCGATATTTTAAATTATGTACGGAAAATTTGTGTTACAACGTAAGTTGGTGTTTTTTAATTTAATTTAAAGTCCACCATAATGCTTAATACAATATTTATTTTATATTTCATTACATTTTCAAAGTAGACGGGCTAAAACTTTTTCTTTTACATCACCGTTAGCCCCCAAATAATTGATAAAGGTGCCTCTAAAATCGCGTTAAATCAATTCCTTTAATGGTCTATATTTCATAATGTAAAACAAAAATAAATAAATTACTTCTAATCCGTACTAGATATTTACCACACTTTTTGGTGAATAAAAGGTCATTAGCTTCACATGAGTGTTTTGGACTAAAATCCAAAATTAAGTTTTGTATGAAATAGGCCGCGCATTCCTCTTAACAGTGACGTGAATTGCTTCTTCACCAAGAAGGTATACATTCCAGGTGTTCTGATTATCACGACTATAACATTATGAAATAGGCTCAAATGCCTTTCTTGATGTTTCTAGTTAAAATATCTCTTTTTGTTTCTGGTTATTGAAACGCAAAACGAATATAAAGAACGTAAAATTTGATAACCGGCATTATGAATTAAATAATATTGTTTAATAATTGATAAACTAAAGTTTTATAAGACAAGATTTTTGCGCATAGCGCAAAGGGTAACAATTATTTTTATAAACAATAATTATTAGCCTGAAACACTCATCCAAATTGAAAAAACCTTCCGAGAAAAGATAAATGTCACCGACAGGACTCGAACCTGCACCCTTCTTTTTTTTTTCAATTTGGATGAGTGTTTCAGGCTAATAATTATTTTTTATAAAAATAACTAATATTGTTTTATTCTCATTCTATTACGAATTATTTTTCGAGTATATTCGTTTTTCTTATAACTGCACGCTACTGGTATTTAACGCTGTCTCGTTGGTCATCAATGTGATTCCTCTGGTATCTTCGGATACTAAAATAAAGGCAGGGACTTCGGCACAAATAAAATACATTTCAGTTTTCCGTGATTCAGAACAAAGGTGCGTACTGCTTTGTGATAGCGGTAACCCAACTTGTTTCATTACACACTGATAATATATCGACCATTTTCAAGGGTGTTATTTGCGTAGATGTGTGTATATTTGCACAGCTTTTCACCCGGGACCTTTTAATAGCTACTCGGGCAGAAACCGCGCGCGATACTGTCGTGTACACGTATTTACGCTACTGCACATTCCCTGCTCCTCACGCCCCTGTCGGATTTCATACAAAACAGGCTGGCGGAAATTGCATCGCGCTTAAAGCCCCGCTATTTGAAGAAGGCTTTAGTATCTCTCTCGTGAAATAGCACCCATTCACAATTCGTCAAACGGATGCAAAGCCACCCTAACTCGTATAGATGAAAGAGACAAAACTGTCGGTTTTAATTTGTTGTTTCTACTGAACATATTATTGTCACCTAGATGAATCTTTAACGATTTTAAAGGAAACTTATGTCGACAATTCACATAAAGCTTTTCAACTTCTAAGCATCACAGAGCCAATATTTTATGTTTCATCATTTGAGACACAAAAAAAATGCCCACATGAAAGGAATCATCAAAGAATATATATCAAAGTATACGTTTGCATAATGAACATTCACTCGAATAAGAGAACAATGGTCCTAATGTTGAAGAATGCCCTCTTCATCAGTTTCCCCATGGCACATCCGTGCTTAAGCAAGTGGCTCCCGATGCAGTCGACTGGAGTAATAACCACAGCATCCCACTATGACCTCCACCAACTCTCCTCCAGCATACGAAAAAGAAGAATATACATACATACATACTTCTTCCCCTTGTCCTACTCGGATTGGGAACCCATCACGTCGACAAGGCGCCTCCAGGTGTTCCTATCTTGTGCTACGTCAACGGCATCCGTTCAAATCAGGTCCAGGCTCTGGAGTTGCTTTTCCCAACTGGGGCGCCTCACTGAACGCCTCATTGCAATATTTTTTTAACCATTGATGAAGATATTAATTGTCTTCGGGTTTAATTCGTACAACTCCTTTCAATATATTTAAAAAAATTTAATGTTATTATTATTTTCCGAGAGTATTTTAGTTCTTATTATTGGAATTTCTCGGTCCAATATCTGTAAAAATTGCAAAAGAAATTTAAAAAGTGTGGTTCAAATATAGCTTTTAGAACCAATATTATATTGGGAAAATCCTGCAAAACTCAAAAAGTGAAAATCCTAAACTAAATAATAGTGGCATGAATTAAAATAAGGTCACGCCGATTGCAACGCTACCTATATCAGGAAGGCTTTCTCAACTAGATTCATTCAAAGAACAATCATTGTTATAAAAATAAAATCAATTCTTTTTAAATTAGCAGAATATTTCTCAGCGAACAATAACGTCCCGCTTGATAACAACGAGCCTAAGCCCTTACAAATAGAAATATAGAATTTTGGATTAAGTTTACTTCAAAAATTATAAATTAATAAACATACGAATGATCCTAGTATAAAATTAATTTATAAAGTAAGTAAAATTATTTATTCACCACTTCTCAGTATTTTTGCAATACCCAAACAATATAACACATATAAATAAATCAATTAAGAAAACATTGTCATTTAAATACGGAGAAAACACATTATAAATGTAAAAACCTCACATGATAGAGAAATTTAATGATTTTGTAACTAAATCGGATTTACCGGTAATAAATAATTATTTTAAACAGCGTTCAAATTAGAACTGGGTGGGAGTAAATAAAATCATATACCTAAGTAAGTCGTCGGAATTTGGATTAACCGCAGTTTGAAAATGGCCTTGAATGCCGAAACAGCTGTCAAATTAATAAAAACTAAAATTCTTACAGAACTTAATAATAAAATTATTAAATTAGACTTACAATTAAATTCCTAAAAAAAAAATAAGAATATAATATATAACTCCCAAATCGAAACACGAAAGTGAAAAGACACAGAAAAGAAAAAGATAACGTAGCAGGAACTCGAATCCAGGACCTCATAGTCTATCTGGAACCCTGCGCTCTAATCCACTGAGCTACGGCTACCTCAATGAGTCCCGTCATCTTTTTCGGTATCATTCTTTGATTTCTTGCGAAATGTTAATATCATCTTTTATAACTACAAGATTCTAACCCTAATTTATTTCTAATCATTAGATTGTGCTTCGGATAAACCTAGCCAATTTTTATTTATATGGAACTCACAACATATCCATCCAATCGGGAATGATTCAGTAACTGGCTACGAACGGTTAAGGCTCTAGCGCGAAATTTAAAAAAAAAATCTAAATCAGACACTTCAATAACTCGGTACATTTTATCCTTGCGAGGAGTATTTACAAAACACAATAAAAAATACACATTCACTGTCACCTCATCAACACGCTATCCTTTCACTCCTATCATTTTAATTGTAACTGTTAATGTTAGCATGGTAAATAAATAAAAATGTTTTTCTTAAAAGAAAATTTTGTTTTTTCCACAGGTGCGGCAGGCCGAACACTCTCTTCTATCTACCTACTTATCATCAATTTCATCTCAATCCTTGCACTTAGAAGATTTTGTACATGTTAAATCTTGTTTAATTATTATAAATATATTAAATAATATACTAATTATTAATTATAGTAAAAACTCAATTATTTTTAAAATCGATGTGAACATTTTAAAAACACTTTTCATTTAATTAGAGGGCACCGTCATATTTGTAAATAATCCTTTCTTATACCTATAAAAAAATTGATAAGATTGCAAATAAAGTTTATATTGCATGTCGTTACCTTTATAAATATTTAAACATGTTTTAATTACCCTTTCAATTAAGTAATAACCGAGATGATTTATTGTTGTTTAACAACGTTTTTAAAATGATGTTTCAGCAGTTTAAAAATTAAGGCGTCAATCAAATCTTTAAAAAAAAATTCTATCAATATTTTACAGTAGAATCATTTTAAAGAGATTCTTGCTTGTGTAGTCGTGTACTGTACCGCGGGTGAGAGGGGACTGCGGGCGAGTATCCCTTACTATTTCGAACCAATTTGAACCACTATCGGTGTGCATAAACACATTCAAACGTGCGCTCTTTAAAATGGTGTGCTGTAATGATCTTTGCACTAACAGCGATATCAATATGTAATGAAACAACGCTCACGTTCTTACATATTTATAGGTTAAATATATTGTTTTATTCCGAGGGAGAAACTTATTATTTTTTCATAAATATGTAAGTTTATCGATATTTTTTTATTAACTAAAATAATTTTAACAGTGTTCTGTTTCTTGGGTAATATTATATTGATATTTAATTTTTTCATCTTTTATATTAGAAGATTATCAATGTGTATTGTCGAATGTCATAAAGCATATTTTATTATTTAAAAAAATATATATTTTATAACCCTTAAAAAACATCAAAAGACGTCAGGATACTAAAAAAAGCCTAAAAATACAGTTTATGATAAAAAGCTCAACTTTTTCTCCCCTCGTATTATGAACAACTTTTTTTACAATATATGAAAAAGTATTTACATTTAGTTACGGAAAATAAACCGAAGCAAATTTCGCAAACTAAGCAGGATAATCCTATTACGGTCATGATAAAAACAGTGTGCAAAAAAATACCTTTATAAAGTTGATGAAAACAACATTCTCTGTGCTTCACGTCAAATTGTAAAACTGCTATTACAACAATAATTCCGTATTGGAAATTATGGTAAACTTGCAAAATGATTTTCATCGTTGGAGTGGAGCGTTTAATCCACTTCAATGTCATGAACTGGATAAGAGACCTTATTGTTATTTTCCTATTTTTCAATAAAGGCAATATTTTGCGATTTATAGTGACCCAATTAATTGAGAGATGAAATAAATTGTTGTACTTGTATTTGCATTTATCATAGCAAATACCCATTTACTTTAACATGTTTTTTTTCAGTTCAATACAAGGGAATGTTTTGATATTAGTACATCTAGAATTCATTCACCTGGAGGCCTATTCTGGTTCTTTTAAGGAAAATTCCTTATCCTTTTGCGTAGGCTTAAAGACTTCTTGCTTAACTGCGAAATCCCGGAAAGACATATCACATATATGTACAACTCGTAAACAGTTTATTAAGAGATTTTTTTAAAACACAAATTGATGAAATATTTTCAAGAGACACGAGGTTTTGAACGAAAACTTTTTAAAACCATTGCATTATATTATGATGCATTTTAACCAAATTTTATTTTATTTTTAAATACGCCTTTTAGTACCGACATTTTTGTTCCGTCACTAGTTCTAAAAGTGACACTTGCCGCCATGGTATATCTATGCGGTCATCTGCCGCTGTGCATTGGGTTTACTTATTGGATTTTTAACTTATAATTAACATTATTAACTTATAATTAACACTGTTAACTTATAATTATCATTTTTAGCTTATAATTAACATTTTAAAAATAGAATTAACACCGTTAACTGATAATTAACATTTTTAAGTTACAATTAATATTATTAACTTATAATTAACATTTTTAACTTATAATTAATATTGTTAACTGATAATTAACGATGTCAACTATTAATTGTCATTTTTTTATAATTAGCATTTCTAACTCAGTATTAACATATTTAACTTATAATTAACATCGTTAATTTATAATTACCTTTATTAACTTTTAATTCATATTTTTAACATATAATTAATATTATTAACTTATAATTTACATGTTTAACTTAAACTTAACATTGTTAATTTATAATTAACATTATTTAATTATAGTTATCATTGTTACATTGGTAACTTACATTATACCGAGTTTTTTTCTTTTTTTAAAACTACGCAAATATTGATAATTTTAATAAATATCATTCGCTGAGATAACCGAGATAACCGGAACCAGAACCGCAGTTAATCAAGAAGTCTTTAGGCTTAAGGATAAGAAATTTTCCTTAAAAGGACCAGAATAGGCCTCCAGGTAGGTAGTAAAACAAAGCATGCCCAAACGAGTTATGCTGTGAGGCTAAAGGAAGTGAAATACGAAGGAGGTTGGAAAAATAAAGGTTGGGAACGGTTGATACTCGGTACACGTGTGCCAAAATCAAGATTGGTATATCAAACTTGACATTATTTGCACATTATCATATTCGTTGCAAAATATTGTTACTTGCACCCTTGACATGAAGTCATTGTTCTACATGACGTTTATACAATGTTGCCAGCTCTTGCAAGCGTGCGACAGCTGTCTCATTCGTGGATGCACATGAAACCATCACCGACAAAGGATAATAAAATCAAACATTCAATATAAAAATAAAAATAAATCATACAAATGAAAATGCTCCTTTTAAAAGAGATGCTCCAAAAAACCTAATCTTGTAGATGTCAACTTTTCTCCTGCACCGTACTTTGGTATAAGATTTTAACACTCAATTCTCACGTCTTTACAGTTTAACATATTTAACTTTGCAGGCTGCCAAAAAAGGAACTAAGGATACCAGATTATTTATTTTTCTTCTTCAATGAGTGTATAATTATTTTGTGGTGTCATTTTTAATAAACAGAATAAGAAGAAACGTTTTGTATAAACCACTATTTAATAAAATGACGGCCTCCATGGTCGAGGGGTAAGGCTCTCGACTATGAATCCGAAGGTCGCGGGTTCAAATCCCGGGGTGCCCAAGTAAATTTTATTCAATTAATTTGTGTTGTTTCACAATTCACTTAAAAATAAAACTTGGTATATTTGCGCACGTTCCGAAGTGGAAGATACACTCAGTATCGCCCTGGTGAAAGACCACCATTCAGAATTAAAACACGTTGCCTGAAATGGCTTTTAGCTATGTTTGGTGACCAGACCTGAATAGCCAGATATTTCCCACCTTTCACTTCCCCTCCCCAATACCTCCAGCCTCACAACATTCAACAATTAGGATGCCATTCTGACTATTGTGCGGTATTCACGTAAAAAAAAGATTTATAAATATTTAATACCCAAATATTTTATTTTAAATATTAATTACTTACCTACTTTCATCACTTCTTATTAGTTTATGTTTGTAATTTGTCTGTTCTTACTTTATCATTTTTCTATATTTATAATTTGTCTATTCTTGTCATTATTTCTTAGTATGAAATATCCTGGTGAGGGAAGCTTCGCTTCCGAAATATGTTGATATTTATATTTTAAACATAGATTTATACAAAACAATTCTTATTCATTTTACTTATTTTTCGGATTTCAAATTATTTTCAATAGGGTTGTTCAATGATACAAAGGCTATAAAAAATGGGAAAAACTTTTCTGGTTCTGATATCTATAGACTTTAATAACTAAAAAAAAACTGTTGTTCCAGTATTATGGCGAGTTGCCTCCAGTTAAAGTTGTATTGGCAGCCTCGCGGATAATGATTAAATTATGAAAGTAACACGAAACCAATGATTAATATTGCACTGATATCCCCAATACCTACAGTAGCGACGTTACTGCGTACAAATTTTGTAAACACGTCACAATAAACCTTGAAAATAATGCTGCGTACATCGTTTTTCATTATAACCACATGAATCTTATTTTGAAGTACAATTTCAATACTCATTTCTGACGGTTCTTCCCGATTCTTCTGTCGTTCTAGTTAACGTAATAACATCATTAACATGACGTTGGGTTTAACGTGCGTGCCGAAACAGCATTAGCCACCGCACGCACGTAACGACGCACGTCTAACGTGGTTTATTGCTCATATTTCACGGAAATACTAGACGATATTTTGCAATGTCATCCCTTACATTAGTGGAAGATCCTGGTATTGGAAATTGATAGTACATAATACAATATGTATAATCTTGTGAACGTCTGCCAAGGAAATTACCCATCTATCTTATTACACGCAATACGGGGGATTAGTTTACATCAATTTAGGAGTTACTGCACTCATATTTTAAAACTTTCGCTAATTATTAACAAAAATATGGAATATATTTATGATGAAATATTTTTGACAGTTTACTATTTTCTGTTAATATTTCAAAGATCATGATGGAAAATTTATTGCCATCTGAAAATTGTAGACAAAGATTTTCCAGCCAAGAAACTAATGCAATTTCAATATTTTCAAATCAAATGAAACAATCAAACTTTATTTTGACCACTTTTATTTTTAACGCCTACCTGTTTTGGAACAACCGTTCCATCTTCAGGGAAAAGTTTTTATAGATTTTAGCTTTTGTGGCCGTACTTGCCAATTTTTTACTATTGTTTGAAGCTCTATCAATTTGTTTTCTGATCACAGTTCGAGAATTTTATTCGTGTGTAAGAACATACAAGTTGTGTTGACCTGGAAATTCATTCCGCCCTTAATAAGCTAATTTCATGATGCCAGACCTCACCGTTTGAATGATTTTGCTACTTCTGGTATAAAATAAACAGATTTTTGCTTCTTTTGTTATCATATTGCTGGTTCTGAAAATTGTGTAAGCATTTATGGAAACAATGTATTATTATTACCCATATCCAACCTATCGTTTTAGTATTAAACGCCTTGTTTATGAACTGAAATCAATTTATCGAGGGAAGCAATCACTTTGTGACTTGACATTATAATTTAAATGAAAACTGTTTTTGTTTTAAGTCACATTATTAGTCCAACCGTCACCGGTGGAACATATAAATAAAATAATATTACTTAAAACAAAAACATTTTTCATTTAAATTGAAATTAATTTATTATTTTAAATGATAAACTAATGTTTATAAGACAAGATTTTTTATGCATAGCGCAAATGGTAACAAAATATTATAAGCAATAATTATTAACCTGAAAATCATACAAATAATAAATATATAAATATATATTATTAACCTGAAAATCATATAATAATAAAATAATAATCTTCCGAGAAAAATTACATGCTGCCGACGGGACTCGAACCCGCGACCTTTCGTTCGGCAGCATGTATTTTTTCTCGGAAGATTATTCAATTTGTATGATTTTTCAGGTTAATAATTGTTGCTTATAATAATTTGTTGAAATTAATTTATTACAATCTGCGAATGGAAACAATTTTCAAACACAAACGATTTAACTAGACACAAAGTGCTTTGCAACTAAGGAAATAAACACCAGACATGCACATTTGATTTAAAGTTATGTAATAGTAGTATGTTATATATATATTTTTTTTACCTTTTCATCCTAGAAATAAAGGTTTCCAATGTATAATTAACACTGTAACTTAGTTTATAACAGTTCTTTAAAAATATATGATTTAATATCATTTTTATACCTTGCAGATGATATGGGTAGTAAATTTAATCAAGCGAAGAAGGTACTACACCTTGAAAAGGTAAAATAATTTGATCACAATTTGTCTGTATGATATATGATGTTCGTTTGTTTTAGTATGATTTCTTCTCGATGAATTGCAGTGGCGTGCGGTGTACCTATAGTTGTGAATTCATAATATATGTTCTAATTTTTGTTGGCTGAAAAAAAATGATGTTATGTCTCACAAAATTTTTCGGTAGTACAGGATTAAAACTTTAAAGTATTGAAAACATTCTTAATATGATATATCTGTTATTTTTTCATTGTAATGTAATCTTATAAGTTATATTTTTTTAAATATTCTTAAAAATAATATCAGATAAGAGGAGTACTAGTTCCGGATAAGGGAGCCACACACTAATAAGTACATAACATGTCTTTGATTAATATTATTGGATACTTTGCCATGCACACCTTGAAGAGCAATAATTCAGACGTTTTTCTGAATAAAATCTAATCAACAATATCGAGTTTCCGATAACATTGAAAAAATAAATAAATTCTTCAATAAATGCATAATCACTTTGTCGTGTCATTTTTAAGAAAATAAATAGAAAATATTTTATGTAATTAATAAAAAGTGCTTTGCTTCCAACACCGTTTTTAATATATAAATATCTACATGTTTCAGAAGGTAAAGCTTCTCTCATCAGGATGAACGGGGAAAGCTTTGCTTCTGAAACATGTAGATATTTATATATTAAAAACAGTGGTGTAAACAAAATACTTCTTGTAAATATTTTGTTTTAACCACTATTTAATACATAAATATCAACATGTGTTATTTTTTATGTAATTTATCTATTTTTACGTCACTATTTTTATTAATTGTCTATTCTTGTCGTTATTTCTTGGTACACTGTGTATCCTGATGAGGGAATCTTTGTTTCCGAAACATAAAAACATGAAACATGTTGATATTCATATAATAAACAGTGGTTTAAACAAAATATTTCATATCTATTTTATTATATATATGTATATTCTCCATAATATATAAATATCTCTTTTGTTAACATTTTAATATATTATAATTTATTCTACGGGCATATTAACATATAATCATTTATTCAAGGAAAAAAAAAATGTAACCTTTTTTCTTCTTTATGTCAGAAAAACTACATAGAATACTTCGTATTGGCTGATTGAGTCCTTGTGCCATGAATAAATAATAACCGGTTTGATTTCCTTTAGACGTTTAGATTTAACTTTATTTTTTTTTAGTTTCTGTATTATTTTTATGTTTTACTGTAAGATATGACCAAAAATTGATGCAACCGCACGCCGCTGATGATCAGTATATTTATTTTGTTTTTGAATTTACTTTTCTTTGATAATGATTACTCGAAGAAGATTTTAAAGAAAAGACGGTTTCTAACAGAGCTAACAGCCGTTTATGACAAACATTTTTTAATGGATGAGGTCGAAATACCAATCGTGGTCAAATTTGTGATATGTGGTGTATAAAAATTGTTAACGCAAAATGTTAATTTCTCATTAGTTTTATGTAGATATCATTTGAAACTTAAACAAAATATTTCAAACAAAAGCGTCAATAAAATGAATCATTTAAATATCTTAAATAAATATATTGGCAAATTTATGTTTGGCGTACGCGAGAAAGATGAAAAATGATTTAACTACAAACAGCACTGTAAAACAACTCAATACTGTAGTCGGCCTCCATGGTCGAGGGGTAAGGCTCCCGACTACGAATCCGAAGGTCGCGAGTTCAAATCCCGGCGTGCGTAAGTATATTTTATTGAATTAATTTGTGCTGTTTTACAATTAATTCACTTAAAAATAATGTATAGTATGTTTGCGGACGTTCCAGATTGTAAGATGCTCTCAGTATCGCCCTGGTGAAAGACCACCATTCAGAATTGAAACGTTGCTTGCAATGGCTTTTAGCCGTGTTTGGTGACCAGATCTGAATAGTCAGGTATTTCCCCACCTTCCTCTTCCTCTTATCTTTCCCCTCCCCGATACCTTAAGCCTCACAACATTCCCCAATTGGGGATGCCATAGTCTCACTGGCTCCAGACGGTTGGGAGCAGTTGGGACACTTGTGCAGTGATCATTTAAAAAAAAAAACAACAACAACAACGATATGATAGTAATATTTATGATGACCAAACAAAGGAAGATTTTACAGTACTGGTTGCAAAATTTAAGATTTTACCCGATTAAATTTTAATTTGATAAGAGTAATAAAAAAATAAAAAAACATTATTATTAAATACTACGTAACATGTACGAGTATCATTAATGCAATAATTTCCAACATGTGTTGACACAGCAGTGATAATTAAACGAGAAGCAAGACAAATTGAACATTGATTGCTATTTAGTTCGTAATTTAAACAAGACATAGCTCGATTAGTAGCATCACTACTTAATTGCTACCCTGATTATATCACTAAGAAATCAAAAGAGGTTCCTGGAAACGATAATCAGGCAATCATATGGTACGCACTTTAACCCCTTACACCAGAATTATTGTTTCCCCCGGTGACTTTCACGAAAACCTACTAAGAATCATAATTATTATAAGATTAAATACCCTTCTTGGCACTTCTCAGCCAAATAGGGACAAAACTAATAAGTGTGAAACCGAGGTTGTCCAAAAACTAAACAATTTCCGGTGGAAGTTTTTCTTTTAAACCACAATGTTGTTGTAAATACTACAAAATATTGATTGGTTTTGTCAGTAGGCAGGTTATCTACCTTACTCAGGGTAGTATTATAATACGAACTATTTGTGGTGATAAAATTGTACTGTATTGTCTGCATTTTTTTAAGAAGCTCAGCTTTGAACCTATAATGACTCGAAGTCATTTAATTTCTTCCATTCTTTTTTCTGGCTTATTAATTAGTGTAAACCTTTGGGTGTTTGTGAGTAATTTTGACATAGTATCCAGAAAACTATTTTTCTTTGTGATTGCTCTCTCATATTTATATTCTGCAATATAAATCAGTTCATCGTCTGCATTTGTAATGCTTATATATCGCAATCCCGCTACTAAACCGTCACAAATGAAAATACGTCATACTGAGAAAAGTGACTGTGAAGTTTTGCATCTTCACTGTGTATATATGGAGACATAAATGTGAGTTGATGTGTTTTACAATTTGAAAGTATGAATAATAATCATATTTAGTGTTTGGAATTCCAAATAATTGTGCACCATTACAGTTTAACAGAATTCAAACAACATGAGTGTAAAATACTTCAAAGTTCCTAATCCCATTGTTAATCCCACAATTTGTTTTGTGATAGTTTAGTTGCGGGAGTTTGATATATTGCTGTATATCTTTGTCTGGTGTTACTTTTATTTCTACTTCTATTTTGTATTTTGTTTTTTGTATCACTTGTATAATTTAAATTTCTCTTTTCCCAAAATTAGTTCCTTCTCTTTGCTCCTATTTTTTTTAAGTGGTTTAAAAGATGCAATATCATTTTCTTGAGTCGAGACGCCCTCATACGCCACAGCTCAAACTTCGAAAATTAAGCAGAGTGGAGTGTCAACCATTATTCAATGAAGATTTCATAAAAAAAACTCTATGATTAAACACAAATAAAAACAGTTTGGCAGTGTAGATCGCGTCAAATAATTTTGAGTCGTCTCCTGTGCTGTGCACTGTTCGGAGGCATTTTCCACCCGTTTAGATTTTTGAAAATTTTTAACTCATGGGATTGCTATGTAGCAAGACGTAAAATAAAAAAAATACAACCTAAATACGAAAATATACACTACCCTGACTAAAGTAAAGAACTACAGAAATTAGTTGATCATAGTAATTAAAACGGAAAAGTGGTTTAAAACTACATATTGTTTATTTACTTATATTATCAAGCCAGAAAGCGTTTGCTTACTTTGAGAAAAAATGTTTATATGCTTTTTGATGTTTGATAAACACACAATATTTCTTATCTGTTACTTTCTGTGAAACTAAATTATTTACCATTATAAAATATTTACTTTAAAGGGCACATTGCCTAATCATATCGTATTGGCCCGAAAGACTATGGAATGATAAGTTTAATGTTTTTACATGAAAAATTGAGGTTTTTAAAAATAACTATAGGTTAGTTTTTTTCTTTATATTTTATTGATTAAGTACTATTATAGTTTAATTTTGTGTTATCTTAATACATATTTAAGACATTCATGTAAAATACGATATTGAGCACATTGGTGTCAAATGTAAATATAATAAAAAAGCACATTGTGAAAATCTTTATAAGTATTTTAAATAAAATATTTGTTGTTATAAAAATTATTTCCATTTCATCCTCCTTTCACGAAACAATATAAACTTATGATCTCACACAAAAACCAATAATTTGTATTATCTGGGTATAATAAATAAGGTCATCAACATTTTAAGGATTTATAGTGTAGAGCTTATACGAGTATTGTGGCGTCTATGGAATATATTGTGAGACTAACGGCCATAATTTCCCAACCATACCAAGAAATTGTTGAGCCGAAATTTTGCCTCAACACTGTTCAAATGCACAAATACGCTCTTCCCAACGAAACTCTCGATAAAATTTAAGATCAATTTAGGATATTGACTCTTGTGGAATAAGTTCCATTCAACAGACTGGTTATAAAAAGTGTTAACAGGTTGAAAAACATATCACCGAATTATCATTACTGGTTTGCGATCTATTTTAAGCTATCCAAATATTGAATTACAAAGATTTAATTCCATTTAGAATAAATACATTCCCACAGTATCCGGGCAACTCGTAATGCGTTGCAAAGAATTAGTATTTACTCTTCGAAAAGCAAATCTGCTGATGATCAACTCGTTACTTTTACATATGTGTTGAATTTATAGTAATCTCTTAATTCCCGAAGCTGAGAAATAGATTCCAAACTAACCCAAACAGCCAATTAAGAACAGTAAATAAGAAAAATGTTGGGCTTGTTTACAAAACCAAATATTTTGTTGAAGTATTTAGTTTGACCCTTCTCGCAAATGTTTTTAATTTGCTTACTTCAGTCAAAATAACGCGAGAAAAACCTGGACTGCTTCATGGGCAGCTTTGATTTCATACCACTACAATTGTTGATATATAATATAATTGAATAAGTAAAGTGCAGTAAAAAATTACTACATTACATGCTTATCTGGAATGGAATGTTGTGCGATAATTTTGATTATTATCTCTAACACCTCTATTTTTAGAACGTTTGAATGCGCAGAAAATAATAATTATTGTTTTATTCCTTAAAATCTTCGAATGATTGCTCACCACCAGTTAATACACGAATGAAGGCGTCATGTATTCGTGAAATGCTTGAAATGATATGAAGGCACATATCCACCACCACAGGAATCACCACCGGACAGCAGTCGAGCGCCTCTGGCATCCTGCTGATCATCCTCTTGAACCGTCTGAAACCGGTCGTCAAGTGAAAGCCGAAACGCGTGTCCGCCCATCACCAAAACCTCCCCCTACCGGAAGTACCACCTGTTCTCTGAGTCTTCCAACACCAACATCGAGACGACTGGTAATCTCCCCACTGGACCGTGTGCATATTACCCGTAAAAACAGTTCGTGTAATTAAGTGGCACCCACAATACCTACCAGTTAAGAATGTATTTTAGATTGTGAATAAATAAAATACTTGACACTCAACGAAGTTACCTGTTTCTACTGAACCCCAATGACCCCATCATGTCAATATGTATATGCTCCAAGTAACTTTGTCCTTTTGAAAGCCATTCGTGTTAATTTAGTTTCGACTCATTTTCAAAGTGAATACGATCTTCGAAAAATATATCAAAAATATTTTTCAGAGACGTTAATAAGATAATGGTTTGTTTAGGCATCTACGTGATTTAACGAAAATGTATAAGGTTGGTACTATGTGATTGTGAATTATTGTGTGTGCAAATGTGTGTATATAATACAGTAGCTATCCATAGCCTATCCTACTGGAATCAATAGGAAAATAAAAAAATGTTAAAAAATATTTGGTGTCAACAAATCCTTTTAATCGCTGCGCACTCGGGTAGCATACCAGATTCCTAAAGGTTTACACGCTTTCACAGTTTGCCGCTGAAGCGCCGGGAGTATGGGATCATATTAACTATTTCCTAGAACAGAACGTTTCATGGGCGCTGATTTCTAAACGCATGTATAGGATTAATTTCGGACTCGGTCTCGAGCAGAAGGTATCAATACGTGTTGGTATTATATACTAATATAACTCTATGGACTAGTTCTATAAGTTTTTCTATGGGACATAACCTCTGCGGAGCAACTTGTTAAACCGGTGTCAACCTGAATGGTCAATAAATATTCTTTACATTTACAAGTGCTTTTTTAATACAACACCACAATACAACAATACGGACGGTGGATTATAGCACGGAATTTGAAAAGCGTGCTATTTTACAAAATAGTAAAATTAAAATAAAAGTTTGCCATAGAATATTACCCTTTTAAGGGAGTTCACTGCACAAACGCACTTTAGAAAAAATCGCCAATGAAATAATAGTCGCAAGCGATTTAAATTTTCGCTGCCTTTCAACATACAACTGACAAATTCGTACAGGCAGAGTTGATACACAATAAACTCGCCTTACACGGATTAAGGGGAACGGCTGCGGTGCCTGTTTCATAGAAAACTGAATTTTGGATTGGAGGCCAAAATACCAAACCAAACGGAATTATATATATTTTTTTAATTAAAGGTTTAGAAAATATCTAGTACAGATGAGAAATATCTTATTTATTTTTGTTTTAATTTTTTAAGTATGTGCCATGAAAAAAAAATCAATTTTCATAATTTTAGAGGCAGCTTAGAAAATTATTTGCGGGTTTATCGTACTTTAAAAAAATAGATCACATTTGATATGTAAGTATGAATACATAAATAAAAATATAAAAATAAAACATTAAAAAAAGGTTTTTTCGGGTCGATATATTAAATTCTGTATGGCAAATTTGTGTTCCACAGTAAATTGGTTGTTTTTAATTTAATTTAAAGTCCACCATCATGCTTACTTTAATATTCTTAAAATAAAATTTTATATTTCATTATATTTTCAAAGCAGATGGGTTAAAACTTTTTTTTTTATCACCGTTATCCCCTAAATAAATGTTAAAAATGCCTCTAAAATCGCGAAAAATCAATTCTTTTAATGGCCGATATTTCAAAAGGTAAAAACAATAATAAATAAAGTACTTCTCATCCGTACTAGATATTTACTAAACCTTTAATTAAAAAAAAACAGATCATTCAGTTTGGATGTGTATTTTGGCCTCCAATCCAAAATTCAGTTTTGTATGAAACAGGCACCGCAGCCGTTCCCCTTAACATTATTCAATTTTATGCCACCAAAAAAGATTGAACACTTGACCCATTTTCATTGACGTCTTAAAATTAAAAGGCTCAACTAGTGAATTGTACAATATATCTCTATATAAAGGATTCTACCATTGCGCACTGTTGGGAATGGTGGGTTTGGGTTATGAACCTTGGGATTATTTGGGAACCACACCCACTCAGCCACTAAGCCTCTAATCTCCCGGAGACGCTGCGGCATTGAATGCTAACAAACTAAGTTCTATTCCTTCAAAAGAAGCGGCATCACAAAAAAGAGTGGCGCAAAAAACCCGCTTAATATAAGAGGCAAGACGACCTTACGAATTTAAATGAAACTCGTTTTTGTTACGCAGAACAAACCCAATTACTATTTGCAGAGAAAGAATAATTCATTCCGGGTGACATTTTTAAAGTGAAAATAAGTCCT
Source organism: Halesus radiatus (assembly GCA_022606495.2). Lineage (NCBI taxonomy): Eukaryota > Metazoa > Arthropoda > Insecta > Trichoptera > Limnephilidae > Halesus > Halesus radiatus. The sequence continues at coordinate 54,516 of JAHDVE020006620.1, forward strand.
TTCATTACTTCATTCCCTTCTTTTTGAGTGTTCCCTGAAAATGTTAGCAGGGAGACAACAAAGTTTTTTTTTTAATACAAAACACAAGCAAAATAAAAAGCTTGAATCCGTGGACTTGCTCCGAAAGCTCCAGCCTTAGTTGGATCATACTTTTGACGACTGTTCACTTTTTCTAATCAGACTCATTAGGTGTTTGATAGATCACGAAATTCTTTGATGACTTTTTTTAATCCGCTTTCTATAAATCACACGCATTTTAAAATACAGTGGCTGAGTTGGCGTCACTTCTGGGTTCCACCCATTCCTCGGTCGGCTAAGTCCTTCATCATAATACAAACAATATCTTACGATTACTTAGATGGTAATGGGAGATTTTCAAATATTGTCATTTTATTAACCTGGGAATATTTGATTATCGTCAATATATTTAATTTTTTTTAAATTAAAATGACGCGATATGTCCTTTATTTCAGTCGGTAGTGGGTCACTTGCTAAAATCACATGTAACGAAAACATGTAACACTAATATCGCTTATATCTTTGTAACCATACTACCCGCGCGACCTATTTTAGTATCGTTGTGTAGAAGAAAGAAGCCATTACTCGATCACGCATGTGTCGCGTATGCAAATAGCGCCATTATCGTGCCACACAACCGGAGCTAAATTTTGCATTTGCGCGCGTCGTTTACAGAGACTATCTCGATAGTACGAGTGTCGATCTGAGCGGCAGTGGTCATGTTTGAGAGCTCACTCTGTCATAGTAGTTGGTCGCGCCACATTGGTTAGGGTTACATGGAAGTGCTTGCTGGATAACGTAACGGAATAAGTCCTTTTCTCTACCCTCTCTCTGTTAGTGTTATAAAACAGTGTATTAAAAAGATTTTTTTAAAGTGCATAATTCGTAAACATTTGAAAAACTGTTTTGTAATCACATTTCTTGACTCCATTTACTTAACTTATTATGTGAGTTAATCAAAAGTATAAAAAAAACTAAACGAAGTAAAATATTTCAAACGGTACCGAACAGTAAATTGACTTAACCATTAAACTCTAAATAAATCAGTATTTATTTAGGAGTTTAATGCATCAAGGTTTATTTATTGACTCGTGTGATTATTTTCTTTTTTAATATTTCAAGACTATGCTTGATTAAACAATGAATCAATTTTCTACCAGGACATTATAAAACAAGCGGAAATTACTCCTAGATAAAGCTTTGAAACACAATGCCTTTTTCAACTGGCAGGTTTTACCCAAAAATTAAATCGATTGCTCCAAATTAAACTATTTGTGGTAACTCGCTTTGGTTAAATTTGGAATGAACTTTCTTTCTGGGTCAAAAACATGATATCCAGCTTCGTTTGTCGCTTGCTTCCCTTTGATTACGCTATGGTTTGCCCAGTATTAAATGTTGACAAGTCAAATCAATAATATCATCGAAGAAGATAGTATTAATAAATTCTAAATGAAACACGAAACCGAAAAAACAACAAAAAATTTTTTAAAAAATGTCAGTCGCATCTGGAAATCGAACCCAGAACCTGTCTTACCTGGATAACCGCTCTACCAACTAAGCTAATGATACCAGTTCACTTTATATTTACAGTTAATGTTTTCTTCAGTGATTAAATATTACAATGAGGTTCATAAGCTTTATTAAGTTATTAAAAAAAATAATTTTGTTTCTAGACTTGTAGAAAATAGATATTTAATATAAGTTAAAATCGGATAGGTACATCCGAGACACTATCTAAATTTCGATTATATTCGGGAAGAACTTTGTAATTATCGTAAAGATAGCAGCCAATAATATGGGATTTAATGGAGGATATTATTGACAAGTTTTGAATTTGAGGTACGATATCATTGAAGATGGCGTAAAGAGAACTGGAGCGCAATTCCCGTTCTTTACAAGGAAGATTCTTTATCCTTTTCCTTAGGCTTAAAGATTTTTTGCTTATCTGCAGTTCCGGTACTCGACATTCATTTAAAATGTATAATTTTTTTAATTCTTTCGTCGACAAGATCGCTTCGAATCGCAGATCGCGCGGTAACGTATTGTGATCTACACGCCGATTCTGCAGATAAAATGTTTGGAAATTATCAAATGAAGATATCAGTCAGAAACGAAAAGCGTCCCTTTTCAATAGTGCAATATGAACGATTTTTGCTTCCGGAATGGCGGACCTGTGCGGACCGGAAGGAACGAAGAACGAATCCGAATCGGAATTGGAACCGAGTTCGTAAAATAAGTAGAATGACCCACCTCTTCGGTAGGCATTGATTAACCACGACAGAAAATGTCACTTTTAGAAATAATGACAAAAGAGGTCATTACTATCTAGTGAGGTAGGTACCTTTTTACAAAACGTTATTCATCGATAAAAGGCTTATTTATAATATTTAAAAATAAAATTAAAATACATTAAAATGCATTATAATATAATGTAATGGTTTTTAAAAGTTTTGGTTCAAAACCTCGTGTGACTTGAAGATATTTCATCAATTTGTGTTTTCAAATAATCTCTCAACAAATTTAGGATCTTTTTACTATGTCTCATCGGAATTCCGCAATTAGTCAAGAAGTCTTTAAGCCTAAGGAAAAAGATAAGGAATCTTCCTTGAAAAGAACGGGAATTGCGCTCCAAGTCTCATTAGCTCAGTAAGACAGATGTCCTAGGTTCGATTCCCAGATGCGACTAATACCTTTTATTTTCTGTGGTTATTAAATATTATTTAAGGATGAGTAAATAGTAGGGGAAGAGTTAGAGATTGAGGGAGGGGTGAAAGGTAACATCATTTAATTGGGGCTGTAAGATAGATTTTTTTGGATTGTTAATAATAGACTCATCATTATTAAAGGATTTCTTAATTTCAAAGGCTTCTAAATTATCGAAGCGTTTACCTTTAATATTAACATGATGAATGCTGATCCCTGTAGTTTTATCAAAATTATGATTGTATGAAATAATATGGTTAGTGAATTCGGATTTTTTTAAAGACATTCTTACATGTTCCATCATTGCTTGTTGAAAATGGCCCATGTGTATTACATGGACCGAATACCGAATATTTTTTAATCAGTACCGAAGCTATTGATTAAAAAATGCGGTATTAAGTTTAACATTTGCATTATTTCATTATCGATTTAAAAGCACGTGATGAGTAACCTAACTACCCATTTCTTCAGTTTCAACTGCAAGAAATGACAGTAGTTTTTTTTTAAAGAAAGACAAATATTCCCGGGTTGCGAATAACCTAACAATATTTTTAAATCTCCCACTACCATCAAAGTAAGCGGAAGATATTGCTTTGATGGAGGACTTAGGCAGCCGAAGAATTGAACTCATGACGCCTGGGTGGGTTCCAGACACGATGCCAACTTAGCCACTGACCGAACGGTAACGAAACGATAATGGTCGGGTAAGGATTGGTTATCTATGTGAATAAAAGTAACGGATAGTATTTTATAGATCATAACACATTTATTTGTGCTTGTGACATAAGCTGGGGAAAACATTGTTCTTACTTTATTTTTTTAATATTTTGTGGTATTCAATATTTTCTTCTCTAAATTTATTTTAGTTGTTTCATCAGAATAATTTTTCTAAATATATCCTTCCTTTTTTCTCCATTTCGCATTATTTATGTTAGTAGCTCTATTTATAGAGTCATCATACTTACAAATCTTTACTTTTCACTTATGTTATTTTTTACAAAAATTACTCGTATGTGTTTTTTTTTTTTTTTAATTTTTATATTTACTCTAACTATTATATTTCATCACTCAAAACTTTGTTATGTTTTTAGCTCAATTTTATCATACAAATTTTTTCTTTTTACCACTGATGTTTTTAATTTGTTTTTTTTTTTTTTTGCTTATTTACATAACTCTTGTTTAATAAGAACTAGATTTTAATTCAATTCATTTGTTAAATTGTTTAATTCGACACAGGCTTAGCCCTAGTGAGGTTAATAATTAAAGGAAATACCTTTTATTTAGTTGTGAAGAAACAACAAATAAAATTTAATTTTCTAAGCCCTAAATATAACGAGTCTTCGATTTCCTTTCAATCCAAAAACAGGTATTTAAAAAACTTAAATGTCTTGAGAAAGAAAAATACGTATATATTTTAAAATGGTTTGTTTGCTCTGAAAAAGCCGCAACACTCCTCTGTTACTTTCCTTCCATGGAGTTGCTTGTATTGCTCTATGACCAAAAGGTAGGCTGTGTGTAGTTTTTCAAGTTGGGTACGAATTATGTATTAAATATTATAAAATGGCAACTTCAATATCAGTATCCGCTGATAAGAGAGCGTACAAATTCACGGAATAAGCACATTTTGACATTTTCTAAATTATTCGATAATTTTTTTATAGTTCATTTCCAGGTAGGCATAGCTTTTTAGCCTTTATGGATAACACGCCACCGCTTCCAAGTGTTAACTGTAAGTAAAAATGTCTGTGTTTTGAATTTCTAAAGCATCTTTGATAAGTAAATATGTTTACAAATTAAGCATTCTCTTTATCTTTGTATTCTTATTCAAAGGTACCATCCGCGTTGAGAGCATTTATTGTATCCGACGTGAAGAGACTAAGGAATGAAACGGTCCATTTTGGATGCTGTCTGCATCAGGGGGGTGACTGTATTTTCTATAGAGTGTACATTAGGTAAACCTGAACTTATTTACCATATAGTACCACGGTTTTGTCAATTTTGTATTTGTAGAATTTTCTAAATATACATATATGTATCTACCTGCGTTGTGGGTAATTTGTAACGTATATGTGGTCTGTTTTATTTATTGACAATCCTCAATATATTAACAGGGGTGCTGATCTGAATATTTATACGTTTTTTTACGTTTTAAGGAGCTCAAAATATCAGAAACAATACTTTCTTTACGAATGCCATTTTTTTTTTCCTTTTTCTAAAGTACGTTTTAAAAATTATTATATTGATTCGGACGTATCTTCGACAGATATCTGTTTTCTTCGGAATTTGAAGTAATTATAGTAGATGGACAAATAGCTCAATTGGTAAAGCAGTTTACCGGGTAACAAAATTTATTTAAAAAAAAAATTGAACCACTTCGAGGTGCACAAATACATTCATACGTGCGCTCTTTAAAATGATTTGCCTGTGCCTATGTTGCTTAACTAGTGGTAGCAATATTGACTTTACGAATACCCAACAAATCAAACGATAGGAAAATAATTACAAAAATTATTTCCAAAAAGTTATTTTATTTTCTATGTAGGAGTTTTTGAAAAACATATTTATGTATATAGTTTGATTGGGCGTACTTTTTTATCAATTATATTTAATGCTCCATGAAACGAACCTTAAATCACCTTTACAGAAATACTGATTGGACGACTTTCGTCCAAAGGCTTTTTTATGCATCCCCGAAGGTAAGTAGTCATTCGAGATGATTTCACAGTGTAAACACGCGGATGTTTGAGAAGCCGGAAGACTCACCTTGTACGGGTAGATACAGCCTCCCAGAGGGTGTATATTTGAGAGGCAGACGAGAAACACTAGCGAAGTTTTCCCAGCATTATTTACCTTGCCGAGATAATCAGAAATAACAGCATTAGGTGCGCCATCAGCTCTATGTACCGCGGACTACATTGTTGAAGTTTCCAGAAAAACTAATGAACAAACTTTTTGCTATTTTTTTCGAAAAGTTTAACAGCCACAAAGCGACCCTTTGTATGGTAATAAATTAATATTACTTTATATTTTAAACTAGCTGCTATGTACCCGGCCTTATTTGGGATTTTTCACTTATCATTAGGGTGCCATAATTGATTTGACAGCGAAAGTAACTATCTCTAAATAAAGAAACATTCATTTGAATATTTCATTTCATTCCCAACGTATATTTTTTCAAAACATATCTAAATCATAAAGTTCTTAAGTAGGTACCTACTCGTGTTTACCATTTTAAAAATATTCTACTAAAAAAAATTTCTTCATTTGAATATGCAATCTGTGGCTAACCAGAATGTATATCTATGTGCTAACCTAAACAAAACATGACGGGTTCAATGTTTTTAATACTCATTTTAAAACGTTAAAGCAACAGTTTTATGTATTGGATTTCATTCAAACTACTTTCTAAACCTTTCCGCCACTAATAAAAATAAACTGTGCTATTTTCACCGAAACCGGTCCAGTGATTTTCGAGAACATCGAGGACAAACAAACAAACATACATTGATTTTTACATAGATAATATATTTTCATACAAAGCAATTAATTTGTGGATTGACATATTTAATAAATAAAACGAACACTTTGTTTTGAACCAACAATTTATTTTAAATACATCACCAACCGGTTTCGCTTATCCCAAGCTTCGTCGGGGCAAAATAAATACTTTGCAAAAATAACGTTTTATATTTTGATTGACTTCCTATACTGTCATCAAATAAATTTACTAATGCCGAGTTCTCACCTTATATATATTATATGGTCCATCTCATAGAATAAACCTCTCTTGATAGACAAGAATTGTAGCGCGTTCACACTTGCTATATTTCTATTCGCGGAGCTCAAAGTGATGCCGTAAATCTTGCACAAAAAGGTGTTTTTTTTTACATAACCACGGACATTGTGTACTGTGCGCAGAGAGTGGCGTTCGCATAACAAAATCAGTTCATGCTAACTAACTAACCATCACGCCGTTTCCCCGCAGGGGTAGGCAGAGAGGACGGACCGCCAAACAACTCGATATTGGCATACACTTCTTGCTTCATTCACATTCAAACATCGTCTCATACATTCTCTTCTATTATTCCGTTTAATTAATATTTAATATTTAATATTTAATATTTAATATTTAATATTTAATATTTAATATTTAATATTTAATATTTAATATTTAATATTTAATATTTAATATTTAATATTTAATATTTAATATTTAATATTTAATATTTAATATTTAATATTTAATATTTAATATTAAATATTAAATATTTAATATTTAATATTTAATATTTAATATTAATATTTAATATTTAATATTTAATATTTAATATTTAATATTTAATATTTAATATTTAATATTTAATATTTAATATTTAATATTTAATATTTAATATTTAATATTTAATATTTAATATTTAATATTTAATATTTAATATTTAATATTTAATATTTAATATTTAATATTTAATATTTAATATTTAATATTTAATATTTAATATTTAATATTTAATATTTAATATTTGTATTTAATATTTAATATTTAATATTTAATATTTAATATTTAATATTTAATATTTAATATTTAATATTTAATATTTAATATTTAATATTTAATATTTAATATTTAATATTAATATTTAATATTTAATATTTAATATTTAATATTTAATATTTAATATTTAATATTTAATATTTAATATTTAATATTTAATATTTAATATTTAATATTTAATATTTAATATTTAATATTTAATATTTAATATTTAATATTTAATATTTAATATTTAATATTTAATATTTAATATTTAATATTTAATATTCTCCCACATCTCTCTCTACAACTGTGAACCGCAAATTGACGCCCGAAGTTCATTTTTTCAAAGCATTCGAATTTAATTAACTTTTTTATACGTTTTGCACTTCAGTAAGGTAGACAATTGCTTGGACTCTAGATTTGACTTAGTTCGAGCTTCGATCTTAAATATTGCTTATACATTGTAAAATAACACTTTTTTCTGCATTATTTATTATGTAAGTTTTCAAATTAAAATTGTAAAACATCGCTCTTGAGAAAAAATTGGAAATACTTAAAAATTTTGTATTTTCCAATGTGACAGTTTCAAAACACTAACATTTTTACTGGCGCCCCTAGCGAAAAGAATATAAACTACATAAATAACGACTGAAAATTTTCTTATTTAAACCTCATTTTATTTTAGTTACATTTTTAACCAATAGAGTCGCTACTATTTTGTTGTTATATAGAGATTCAACCGACATCTATAGTAGTGTATCTACGGTGGGTGGCCATCACATCAGAACCACATTTTTGTTTTTCAATTGTTAATTTATTTATATTTTTAGTTTTTATTTCACATTTGAATATATTGTTATACTTTATTAAATGATGAGTGAGTCATATTCTGAATTAAGCTTATTAAAAAAAATGTTAGTTGACAATTCTGGCAAGCAAGATCTTAAAGAAAAGATTATTAGAATCTTACACCATGACGTAGAGTTTCCAGAATCCATAAGAAAACTAATAGAAATTATGACACGGCGTTCAATGCGCCAATAAAGGCTGTTTCACCAAAATATTGAAACGTTTTTTTTATTCTTTTAAAAAATTCACAAAATTTACATTTTAATGTATGGTATGGTATGGTTCGATTCGATTAAATCCAACTCTTTATTCTTTTTAAAAATTTACATTTTTGGGCATTTTTAAAGGTGATACATAATGTACAACATCCAAAATAATAACTTATAAAAAATAACAAAAATTAAAACAAAAAATAAGTAAGACATACATAATCTCAGTAAATTGTATACAAAGCATACTGGTATTTTACAAGTAGCAACAAGGCTTTACATTTAAATGCAGCTTCATCGATGCTAAATATGTCGATATCCGAAGTGATTCTATTTAACAGCAAGATTGCCCTCCCCACCGGCATGACCATTGGCAAGTTGGTCCTGCAGACCGGGAGATAAAACAGTCTATGCTGTTGGTGACGGAGATAACCATCGGAAACATAGAAATGAATGCTCTCCATGATTTTCGAACCATCCGCGAATCCGTCTGAAGAAATGTGTCACTATGTGTACATCCCTTCTGACCCGCAGATGGTTCATTCCGAGCATACCTAAGAAAAAGTCGGTAGGATAGAGCCACGGGTAGTAGTCATACTCCCTCAAATAAAGAAATCTTAAAAATTTCTTCTGAACTCTCCAACATGAGGGAATACTTCACCTGATGTGGGCTCCAAACCACCGACCCACTCTCAAGCCTACTCCTTACTAGCGGGTTATATAAAATTACGAGAACACGAGTGTCTTTAAAATTCCTCGAAGTACGTAGGACGAAACCCAGCATTTTTAATGAAGTACTACAGGTGACTTCAATATGAGCATGAAATGTCAGCCTGCTATCAAACACGATACCAAGATCTTTCATAGTGGAGCCACGTTTTAAACTTCCGGCGTTCATATTATACTGGTAAAACCAAGTATGACACGCCCTTGTGAAAGAAAGAATGAAACATTTAGAAATATTCAGCTCAATCTGATTTCTCTTACTCCAATCAATAATTCTATCAATATCCGATTGGAGTCGATTGCAGTCTTCTAAAGTTAATATTTCTAAGAACAGTTTTAGATCATCAGCGAAAAGAAGAAACCTGGAATGCAGAATGCTCTCTGCAATATCGTTAATAAAAATAGAAAAGAGGAGGAGGACTAAATTAGAGCCCTGAGGAACTCCAGAGAGCACAGGAAATAATTTAGACAAAAATATTCCATGCGATACAAATTGTTTTCTTCCAGTAAAATAGCTGGCAAAGAATATAAGAAACCGTAAAGAAAAACCTATCATTGACAGTTTATTTAATAAGATGTCATGATTTACATTAAGGACTTCGAAAAATCATTGTATGAGCAATCAACTTGGTAGCCTTTATCTAAGGATTTTGATGCTGTTCCGATATTATAAATGGCTTTACTTGAGACAGCATGTGTTTGTGGAGTATTGACTCGAACAGCTTTGCCGGGGCAGAGAGAATAGCCACCGGTCTGAAATTTTGTCTTTGACACGCTTTTGAAGATAGGACAAATTTTTGAGACTTTCCAGGAATCAGGAAATATACCAGTTTCTAAAGAGAGGTTGAATATGAAGCTTAGTGGCAGATTTAAAAAATCAACACATCCTTTCAGAAAAAAGACTGGTAAAAAATCAGGACCAAGTGAATGTGTATGTTTAATTTTTGTAATTGAAGATTTTACATCTGATTCATCTATATGACTTATATCAATGTACTGGGCTCCCTTCACATTCATCTTGGCAGCAGTATTGTGATTTAGTAATGGAGGCTCATTACTATACACGGATCGGAAATGTGTCGCAAACGCATTGGCTACATCCGCTTCTCTAACTTCTTGATCACCATGCATCATGTTGTCCGTTATACTACCGTCCTTACGTAGTGATTTGACGTAGTCCCAAAATGACTTAGAATCATTCTTGATATCACTCTCTATAGATTTAACATATGTACGAAATGCTATGTAAACATTTCGTCTCACAACTGTTCTTAGTTTACTGAACATTTCATACTCTCGTTGGTCACCAGTGGCTTTCCATTTTTTATAGTGAGCATGCTTCACCTCGATGCTCGCGATGGTATCTCTAGAGAACCACTTCGGATATCTACGTCCACCTCTATCTGGGAGGTTTCCAAAGCAAGCGTCAAATATATTATATATAAAATAATAAAAATGGTGCAGCGCCTCATTAACGGTGTCAAAGTTACAAAGCTCTTGCCATTCCAATTGACTCATCATATGATAAAGTATGTCAAAATCACCCCTACCAAAGATCCATCCACGCAAAGTGCCATCATCATGTTGAGGAACTTTGGTAGCCTTCGGAAGACTTTTGCAGGAATACCGGAACTCTAATGCAGGGTGATATTTGTCTTCATGTACGAGAGGAGAATCACTGTGTATAACGTTTAATGTCATGTTACACAAAACAAGGTCTAATATCCTGGACTGTTGAAATCTCCCAGAATAATAACATTCCTTGTTCCGATAAGATCGACGTTTTCATGTATTTTGTTAAAAAAAGTTAAAATATTTCTAAATTTGATGCTGGTGGAAAATATACTACACATGTAAAAGTAACAAAAAAATTGTAAGTTATTTTTACCCACAAGTCTTCGATGCCAGCCTCCAGAGCAGGTATGCGTTCAGCCTTAAGTTTGCTTTTAACAGCCAAAAGGCAACCGTCGTTTTGTCTGTGGCCAATACCATTGTCTCTGTCTTTTCTGAACACATGGATACTGCCATCGAATAACTCTGGGTTGTACACACTGGAGTTCAGCCAAGTCTCAGTCAGTCCTATTACATCGAAATTATTTACCAAAACATTAGAAGAAAATAGAGAACATTTAGTTTTCAGTCCTCTAACATTTTGGTAAAATAAATGTAGAGTATTACGGCGTCAACTTGGTTTAATATTGGGTAGCCTTGGAGCTATTACCTTGTTGACCCATTCTTTCAAAAATGTGTGCTTTGGCCAGAGTTTTGATTGCAGTAAGTCTGCCACTGCTGACCCGGGCACACCGATTTTAAATGACGCTTATTCTCCCTTCGTTTTAATTTTAGACACCTTGAATGAGGAGGTGCTTACTTACAGTTGGTATTGTTTTTAGGTATGACGTCATATCATCTAGCGAAGTATCAGGATGCAGAGGGTAAAGATGAAAGTATTTCACTTCATTTTGATTCCTTTGACTGCCTCGTACGGCGATAGGGCGCCTTTTCCTGTTGATCAATGTCCAAGGTTGACTCCCCAAAGTTTGATCCAGAGGTGGTGCATCTACTATAGTTTCATCGGACGAGGGTGGTGGGTCCCTGCTGGGTAGGGCGGAGGCAGACGTAGCAGAAGTAGATGCAATGGCGGTAGACGCGGCAGAAGTAGATGCAGCGAGGGTAGATGTGTCAGAATTATCTGCCGAAGAACTATCACCGGCTTTTTTCCCTTCTGGGGAGCCTTTCGCAGCCTGCGAGCGGGTTATTCTCCTGCCGGTAGCCATTTTTGTGGGGGCTTGTACGACAGGAGCCGGCTTAGCGGGCAGGGAGGCAAGCGGGGGTACCAGAGCGGAGGTAGCAACGGGCGGAGCAGTGGTGTCGCCAGTGTCGCCCACCGTAGTAGAAGATACGGGGAAGGCGAACGGCGCGCTAGTGGCGCCTGTGGCGGAATCAAAAACCAGCACTTGTTTCATGTGTACATCGGTAGCACTCGCACCTGTTGATGTACTTGCAATTTCACTATCGATAATATTCAAACTACTGACGTTTGACGTTTGTAGAATATTTTTGACTACATTTATATCACTTGTCAAATGATCAATTTTAATTGAAAGGCGTTCAATAGCCGTCGCTAACAAACAAAGCGCACTTGCCTCGTTATTTATTGTTTCCATTTGGAGACAAATGAATCAAATTATCGTAATAATTTAAAAATTAACGGCACGGCGAAAAGATGTCCTACCGCAGAAACGCAAAACTCGTTAATCGTATGGTACGGTACGGTACGGTATGGTATGGTAGTGTTTCGTTTCGTTTCGTTTCGTTTCGTTTGGTTTGGTTTGGTTTGGTTTGGTTTGGTTTGGTTTGGTTTGGTTTGGTTTGGTTTGGTTTGGTTTGGCTCGAAACGACACCGCGGATGTGCAGTCGAATTACTCGTAATGTTCTTGCACTTTATGCACATTTCCTGCTGTAACTGACGTCAAAGGTCTGTCTGACTCGGCGAATGCTTCGCTTTTTCTATAGTCCGGTTTTTTTTCAATAATCCGAGAGTCAGTATATAAGGTGTACTTTTACTCTTGTCATACAAATTAGAAAAAATGCAGTAGCTGCACGATGTTCGATTATTTTTATTTTTGTATATATATAATACAGCACAATAATCCCAGCTGCTCCCAACCGTCTGGAGTCAGTGAGAGGATGGGATCCCTATTTGGGGTATGTTGTCAGGCTGAAGGTGGTGGGGAGGGGAAAGAGATAGGGAAGTGGAAGGTAGGGAAGTATCTGATTTTTCAGATCTGGTCACCAAACCTGGCTAAAACTATTTCAAGCAATGTTTCGACTCTGAATGGTGGTCTCTCATCAGGCAATACTGAAAGTAACTACCACTCTGGAACGTACCACAAATATGGTAGGTATTATTTTTAATTAATAAATTGAGGAATGCCAAAAATTAATCAGATATTATTTACATGCGCGCGCAGGGATTTTAACCCGCGACCCCTAGATTCGTAGCCACGGATGGCAACCACTTAATAACGGAGGCCGACAAAATTCATCACAAAAATTTCATCCCTTTAAAAAATTAAATCGACTACTTTCAAACTTCTGCCATATCTGAACAGAGAAACATTTTGGGCTCAATTTTTGGCAGGATGCTGATTAAGATTGGGATTAGCATAAAAAAATTACGCAATTAACAGCATTTTCATATCAGCTCTACCCAGTGGCGTGCATTGCTCTGTGTATTTTATCAAAATCGGTTATTAATTATTGTGCATTGAAAATTCGAAAACCACAATTATATGTTAATATTGTGATAGTTTGAGCGTAAAGCACAGATGGCTTTATTAATTAACTTGAATAGTACTTTCAGAGAGTTCTGACAGATCCTTGCATGCCTTGCGGGCGGGTCAATTTTACGAATAACTAATAGAGAACAATGGCTGCCTGGTATAATACCCCTAGAGAATTATTCTAATTCTTCTCGTTCTGATTTCGAATGTCGTTTTTAAAAGACAAAGTACTTTGTGCGGATAATGGTGTATTATCATAGAGGTCATCACAATACAAAAAATTAACTCTTCCGCTGATTGTTATGGCCAACGGAAAAAATGAGGGTAACGACCCCTCACCAAATTCATAAAGTATATATATTTAATGTTTATATATAAAAATCAATTTAAGTTAGTTTGTTTGTCCTCGATGTTCCCGAAAATTACTCTACCGGAAGGTTTAGAAAGTAGTTTGAATGAAATCCATATGTAAAATTGTTGCTATAACGTTTTAAAATTATTATGAAAAACATTGAACATTTAGGTTGACCCATAGGTATAACACTCTGGTTAGCCACAGATTGCATATTCAAAAGAAGAAGGTATTTTTGGGTAGAATATTATCAAAATGGAATACAGGAGTATAAATACTAATAAATATACTACTTATGAACTTTATGATTTAGATATGTTTCGAAAAAATAAACATTAGGTATAAAAAAAAAATTTCAAATGAATGTTTCTTTATTTGGAGATAGTTTCTTTCGCTGTCAAATCAATTATGGCACCCTAATGACAAGCAAGAATTCACAACTTCATAACTTTATTAAAAAAAAAATGCCGAGCAAGGCCGGGTACACATCAGCTAGTAATTAATAAATAGAACTATATTTACACCACTTTTGTTAATACATAAATATATTTGATTATAATTTACAAACATTTTGATCAAAAATCTGTCTTTAAAACTTATCTAAAAAATTTTAATACGGTTCGTTTTTTTTCCAGAGTAAGTACAGTTTTTCAGCCTTTATGGCGACAAGCCAATGGCTCTATCAATATTTTGATCTTCCTCGTTTTTTTTAGGTATAAAACAAATTTAACGTCTAAAATATATATTCTGTTTGTCTATAGAGGAAAATGAAATCATACCATATATTAGTTAATCGTTGAATCCGAACATATTTTAAATTTCCTGTCTGCATTTTCCCCAGATCTTTAATTTTATCTGCCGAGAAACGCTTCCATTAAAAAAAAACACATTTTTTGCTTATTTTACTAGCTCCGATGAAAAGCCTTCAGCGATCTCAGCATGTACAAAATACAATCATAATAATGTGAGTAAATGGTTTTCAGGACCAAAAAAACGCTGCTATTTCAGTTAACCGGAATCCTCTAGATATTCCCTTATTTATTTAGTCTTTCGTAGAATCCAACGAGAATGTTTAACATTTGGTTTGAGGCAATAATGGGAATATTACATTGTAACAGTGTTTTCGTTCAATAAAAATGTTAACAAATAAATTGTGAGCAATGGTTTGTGAAAAACCCAAAAAAATGGTAGGTAAAAAAATAACTACTTGAAATTTAATAATAATAAAGTTTTATTCCAGAAAATGATAAATGTTGGACAATATTTCTAATAATACTACTAATAATAGTACCAAAATCTATATACATTTAAAAATTAATATTTGTAAGTTTGTTTGTCCTCGATGTTTTCGAAAATCACTGTACCGGTTTCGTTGAAAATAGCACAGTTTGTTTTTATTAGTGTCGGAAAGGTTTAGAGAGTAGTTTGAATGAAATCCAATACGTAAAACTGTTGCTATAACGTTTTAAAATTAGTATGTAAAACATTGATCCCGCCATGTTTTACTTAGGTTAGCCAATAGATATAACACTCTGGTTAGCCACGGATTGCATATTCACAAGAAAAAGGTTTGTTTGGGTGTAGTATTTTCAAAATGTAAAACAAAAGTAGGTACCTACATAATTTTCAAATAGTTTCTTTGTTTAGAGATAGTTACTTTCGCTGTCAAATCAATTATGGCACCCAAACGACATGCAAGAATTTACAACTTCATAACACTTTATTATAAAATAAAATAAAAGCCCGAGCAAGGCCGGGTACACATCAGCTAGTAATAAAAAAAATAAAAACAAATAATAAAATAAAACCGGTCAGTGGCTGGGTTGGTATCACTGCTGGGTCTCACCCAGCCATCTTGAGTTCAATACCTCGGCTGGCTAAGCTCTCCGTCACGACACAGGCAATATCTTCCGCTTACTGTGACAATAGCAGCAGATTTTCAAATATTTTCAGGTTATTCGTAACCTGGGAATATTTGTGTTTCTTTTTTAAAAAATAAAATAAATATATCTAATTTATTAGAATAACTTATTAAATTTTATAAACCTCATTGTTTTTAAAAACAAATTTCAAATTAAAAGAGAAAAGGGATACAGATAAAAAAAAATACAACAAAGACTGATTTCTTGTCTTCTGTGTTTTGTCTGTGTCATGTTTTATTTTGAGATTTGTTCATATTTATTATTAATATAATTACTTCCAATCTTCTTCAGTAAATCTAGTGGGAGACGAAGGAAAATACAAAATTTTATTAAAACTTCTCTGTATTCAAAAAAATACGGACAAAGTAAAGCCGGCTAAAATCACTAACGTCAATACTGTCATGTGAACTAAATATTGGAATCTTTTTTGGGTGTATTAAGACAAAGGGTTCAATGTCATTGATCGAGGAAGGGGGTGGAATAAACCGATATGAAATGTAACATGAGGACCTCCGTGGTCGAGAGGTAAAGCTTTTCACTATGAATCCAAAGGTTACGGGTTCAAACC
This sequence comes from Halesus radiatus, assembly GCA_022606495.2. Classification (NCBI taxonomy): domain Eukaryota; kingdom Metazoa; phylum Arthropoda; class Insecta; order Trichoptera; family Limnephilidae; genus Halesus; species Halesus radiatus. The sequence goes on from JAHDVE020006620.1 coordinate 70,683, forward strand.
CGGCGTGTGCAAATATATTTTAATTTTACACGAATAATTTATTTAAAAATATATATATTTGCGGCACATTCCACATGGAAGATTCTCTCAGTATCGCCCTTGTGAAAAACAATTATAAAAAAATTAAACTTTACTTGAAATGCTTGTTTGGTGACCAGATTTGAATACTCAGGTACTTTCTAAGCTTCTTCTTCTCCGTCCACTTCCCTTCCCCACTATCTTCAGACTCACAACATACCCCAATTGGGGGTGCCTTAGTCTAACTGACCGTAGGTGGTTGGGAGAAATTGGGACTCTTATGCGGTATTCATATTTAAAAAAAAACGGAGAAGTGAAATATTAAATAAAGTAAAATATGTTTTGTCTTTTGGTAGATATGGAATAAAAAAACTGTTTCTTTGGATATAACTTTTATGTCTTTGAATTTCTGTGCTGGAAAAATATAAAACCGATACTTCGGTAAAGAAACAATTTGTCTGTGGTACAAACCAAAGTCGGGTGCAATGACATTACATCAACAATCGGGAATCGATTTCTCAATCCCTTCCATTTCCTCCATTCATTCCATCTTGGTCCACGCGGTCCCCAGACAGTGGTTACATTACCTACTGCTGACATGCATTGGAACTACTTTTAATCTGGCATTATATAATTTTGCACGATTAAAGGTCTATTCACATCTACAACCACCGCGCAGAGCAGAACAATACAGTACAGACACAGCACAGACGCGAGTATTCACAATGTACCATGCAGCCCGGTACAGACGCGAGTATGGCTGTCAGCTGAACTGTCAACTGAGCGTTAGCATCCTCCACAATATGTTTGAGGATTTTACAATCCTATTCCCATATTTATTATTATTTTATTACCCAAATTCCCCGATAAATTTAATCAATTTATCGTTTTCTATCTTCTCGGTTTTAGCAATATCTACGCCTAATGATCCTAACTATTGAAGATGGCAATGCTAACGTTATAGGTTCATACTAACTGCGCAGACGCAGACGTCACAAACGGCCACCATCACGTCAAAATATTCTAACCGAATGAAAGTAATCCTGGCCCGTGCATGTGCGGATACGTGTCGCTTACGTACTCTGTAATATGAATGTGTTCATAGATAATGTAGGCAACTAATGTTACTATCTAAATAATTTAATAAATCATTACATCAAAACCTAAATCATTTTGAAATGGTTACAAATGTGATTAAGTTTGATATTCGTTGAAATCGTATCAGAACAAATATAAATTCGAAAAAAATGTACACCGAAAGCCATTAAGTAATTCATTTTGACAGAACCGGTTTGTGAAATTTCATCAAATAAACTCTTTCATTCCTTCAAATAACTTAAACTTCATCAAAATAAAAGCTTTTTTTGCAAAGACATTCTATGTCTAAAAGATTCCGATGAAATATCATCGCAGAATATTATTTTTATTCACGTTAGATAGGTATGCTTTATTTTGCGCAAATAATGCGTTTGGAACTTTAAAAGAATTATTATTCCAATTCAATATAAAAATCAATGTAAGTTTGTTTGTTTCTTTGTCCTAGATGTTCTCCGAAATCACTTGACCAGTTTCGCTGAAAATATCATAGTTTGTTCTTATTAGTGCCAGGAAGCTTTAGAAAGTAGTTTGAATGAAATTCAATATGTAAAACTATTGCTATAACGTTTTAAAATTAGTATGAAAAATATTGAACCCGCCATGTTTTATTTACATAGATATAACACTCTGGTTAGCCACAGATTACATATTCAAAAGAAGAAGGTCTTTTTGGGTAGAATATTTTCAAAATGGAAAACACGAGTAGGTACCTACTTAAGAACTTTTTGATTTAGATATATTTTGAAAAAATAAACGTTTGTAATGAAATAAAATATTCAATTGAATGTTTCTTTATTTGGAGATAGTTACTATCGCCGTCAAATCTATTATTGTACCTGAGCAAGGCCGGGTACACAACACCTAGTTATATAATAATTAGTTAATACAACGGAGGTGTATAATTTTCATGTAAAAGCCCACTAGGGCGTAAATAAATAGTTTTCACTAATACTCCTTCGTAATGATACAATTGTTTTTCAAATCTGTCCCACAAAATAAGCTTAACAATATTTAAAGTTACGTTCGCTGTCAAATCAATTATGGCACCCTAATGACAAGCAAGAATTCACAACATAATAACTTTATATATACCCGATCAAGGCCGGGTACACATCAGCTAATCCTTGATAAATTCGACATGTTATTTAAAAGCAAATATCCCAGCCAATTGTAATGAAATAAAAATACTATAAGGAAAAACATTTTTCAAACCATAATGTCACGAATGGTTTTGTAAGAATCGTGTTTAGTCGCTTTTGGATTGGGAAGTAAGTATGTTGGTTGGAAAATCTTTTAGTTTTTTTTTGTAACTTTTAATTAACTTCTGATTCATGATGAATCTGTTTTCTACCAATGAACAACTAAAAAAATATGTCTATTTAAACGAAAATACTAAAAAAGTTCTCTAATCATCCAATAATATCGTATAGCAGATTCGCTTTATCCCAAATTATATACCTAATTGAATTATTTAAGGAATTCGTTTTTAAATCTGTCTTCATATCTCAAATTCAAGATTTGTTAATATTATTCTCCATTTTTAATCCCAAATTGTTGGCAGCTAGCTTTGTAATCATTAAAAAGTTCTTAACGAACACAATTGCAAGCTAGACAGTGTCTCGGATTAATATCCGATTTTTTTTTATTTATATGAGACATCTATTGACTTTTTATAAAAGTCTAGAGAATATACTGAATTTTTAATTATTAATGATTTTTATTGAGATTTAAAAACCTCATTTTAATATTTAACCATTGCATAAAATAATGTTAACATAACCTAAGTGAAACACGAAAACGGAAAAAACGACAAAAAATAAAAAGATTTCAGTCGCATCTAGGATTCGAAGCCAGGTCCTCTGCTAATTCGGGACAACCGCTAAACCAACTTAGCTGATGAGACCAGTTCAATTTAAGTCTTCTTCATCGATATCATATCTCAAATTCAAGATTTGTTAATATTATTCTCCATTTTTAATCACATATTACAAAATGCGGTTTTTAAATCTCAATAAAAATAATTAATAATTAAAAAGAGAGTAATTAATTTTTGGCCCTATGACTCATGTTATAAAAATATTATTTGTTTCTTTGTGGCCTTATTACTATGCATCGAAACAACTGGTTCAACCAGCCAGTTGTCCGGTAACTTTCGTAGTCACTGTTTCATTTGAAAATCCTTACCCAAGGTCCCTGAAGAGGAAGCCGGCGATCTGTTACTGCCATGAGCGTCCAGTAAGAGCATTTTTTTTTTAAATATTTCTCAGTAATAAACGAGAATAATGATTTTTTTGTGGCTATACTCCCTTGGTGCTCCCGGTTTGCTTGTTACCAGGACTCGGACGGTGCCGTAGTAGGTAAGCTACCCTGCGTATATTGCCATACAAATCAACGCAGGCCGAGAAAGACCGGTCGGAAACCGGCTACAGTCGGCTAGCATCATAAGGAATATATTGACTACATCGCTGGCTCTGACTACCAACAACAAATGCACTTATTTTATCAATATCTCTACTCTCCTCGTTAGAAAAAAGTTTTAAATTAATATAAGATTACATAAAATATAATAATTACTAAGCTATTTTTTATGTGAATTATACATAAGCACAATGTGTAAATGGATAAGAGATGTGGTAAGGGAGAGGGTAGGGGAGACGAACAGGGAAGGAGTAAGAGAGAGGGTAATCGATAGGATAAGGTAGAGGGTAAGGAAAAGGGAAAGGGAGAGAGTAAGAGAGAAGGTAAAGGAGAAGGTAAGGGAGATGGTAAAGGTAAGGGTAAGGGAGAGAATAAAAGCGGCATGGAATAAAAAAATGGAATATTTGTTATTTGTGAACTTCGAGTAGATATCTGCAGAACCACTGTGAAGGTGATTATTGATAGTAATTATTACATTCAGTTCGCACTGAATTTGTAGCCTTTTGAAATATTTTATGAGCAAGTGACCTTCATAGCATATCCAAACATACGCATAGCTGTCAAATAATATTCGTTCCATCCCGTATATACATATAACCCTCTTGTATTTTTTTGTCTATGGGAGTGCTCGTTTTTTCGTTAGCAATCATTCGTGTGAGCCAAAATGTAACACCCCTGTATGGACCATATGAAGTGGGTTTTTTATTCTGTGAAATGTTCCTACCAGTCAATCTATTTCATGAATAGGTTTCTGGCTGAATGAAACCAAAAGAAGGTCCCTATTTGGAGCATAAAAGACGACAGAGGTACCGAAATACTGACTTCAATAGACCCAACCTTGCCATTTTGTAAGCATATAAGTACAATATTTCATAAGACATATTATACACGTTTCCATTATATTAATGGATAGGTAATATGTATTTATTAATCTTAAGTTATTTCACATAATGTTGTGTGTTAATAATTTACAAACATGAGACATCGACATTTGGAATACATGTTTTTCACATTACGTTCTTTTAAATTAAAGGTATTCAATTGCAAACTTTAAATTTAATGATTTGCATTAATTTAAACACTATTTTTTTATATACTAGAGCAGACCCGTTAAAATTTAATAGTATTTAAATATATTCATTGATATGGTTAGAAAGCATGTTGGAGCGCCAGTGTTGAGATTGGGAGCAGAGAAGCGGCAGGGTAAAAGAAACAGGTTAGGTTAAACTCACCGTGAGGCCAGACCGGGGGCGCCTGACTCCGGGCTTACCTAGGTAGCTCAGTAGATAGAACAGGTAATCCCTCTTTGGCAGTCGTGATTCGGTGTCAGCCTCATACCGGCTCAGAGGAAAAAAGGTACTTAACTACCAAATGAAAAGATATGCATCTTCTAGCCAAGGTAATCACAGTTTGTACATATGGGGAATCATACACTAACAATTACCCTATCTATTAATCTAAAATTCTCTCTCTCTAGTACCATCAAAATCGGGCAAGCTACTTTAAATCACAGTTAAGTACAGCATAACAAGAAGAGGTTTTTAAATACAGTTTACGTTAGGGCATCGGTCCGGAGTCGAGATAGGCAGGAACGGTGTCTTCATATTAGTTCACAAACTCGGTCCACTATGTAGGGACCTCACAAATAAATGGTTAACAGAAGTTAGGACTTTTTAAATTACGGTAACGGTCGATGACACAACCTCTGCGTTCTGATGCCGGAATCTTTCTGTGGCCAAAATGGCCGTCGCTCCTCGTGCCGGGACGCGGAACCATCCAACCGAATTCGCCGACTTTTTAACAAGGAGCTAGGTGTCTATGTACAAGAAACTAGAAGTAATTACTAATTCCGTTACGTAACAACATATAAGTATATATATTGTCAAGGCCGAGAATCGATCAATTAAATATAATTAATAATAAAAGATTTTTTTAAATAGCTCTCTTTAATTTATTTTCATATTAATATTAATAATAAAAAAAACTTATTTTTTAATTTCTAAAATAAATTTGTTATTCAGTGTTTCATAATAATTTTTTTTTAACAATTTTGATTAATTATTATATACTTTAATCAATTTTTGTTTATGTTTATAATTTGTCCATGCTTGACATTATTATTTTTTAGTATTCTGTATACTCATAATGAGGAAAGCATTTCTGTCGAAACATGTTGAAATGTATATATTAGTAAAGTGGTGATTACAAAATAATTTTTAATTAATTTATTAATAATGACGCCAAAAAGTGAATATGAATCTTTTGAAGAAATTACAAAAATAATTATTCAAAAATTGGCCAACCGAAATCAATATTTTTTTAATGCTAAATTTTGTATTATAATTTTTTATTTATTATTCAAGAGCGTTTATGATAAACTTTTAAATGCAAAGAAAGTTTGGTATTCTTTCTTTTTGAAATTGTTTACATTGTCTGACCGTAAAAACAGAGAGCTGGCTTTCCCATGATTTGGGTTGGGGTCAAAGTGTTTAATAAATTGTATGAAATACAACATGCAATTACAAAAACACGTAATCCCTGGTAAAGTTAGAATCAGTGATACTATGTAACCTCAGATTGTAAATTACAAGATGCTGAAGGAAATGGGAGAGAGCAATGAGAAAACGAATACAATTCTCATGAAGTACCTAGCTCTCCAGATAGCTTAATATAAAATTTATAAAATTACCATGTTTATTTATTCAAAAGTAATTTATTACAATATTCTAAAAATGTGGCTTTATGTACATGTTTTTATGTAGGAATTATAAAATAGTTAAAGTTATTTTTTTAATAAGTATGTTAGGCGATTTTCAATGTAAATATTGAAATATAAACATAGTTAACAGTTAAGCAATATAAAAAAAATATTACGAGACGAAAATTATATAGCAATAAAGGAACGAAATCTCTTAAATCTGGAAGAAAACATAACATGATCATTAATTTTTTTTCGGCTGCAACATTGTATCTATATTCTTCCTTCCCACGTCCATAAGCCATGTCTTAATACTCCTTTTGAAGTAAGCAAATTTTTTAATGCTTTCTATTGCTAGAGGAAGGATGTTAAATAATTAAATAGAGAAATATGGTAATTTTTTTTAGTTGTAGGTTGGTGGAATGTATGTTGTAATGAGGATCTTGTGAATTGCTAAACCGAATCGTGCCTAAAGTTGGACCTTACGATAGAGCGATACTTTAAAATATTTTTCGATGCAAAACGAAGCGTAAAAATTACAAAAAAATATTTTCAACTACCATAACGTAAGGGGCGCATTTATCTTGTTTTTTGGGAACTAACATAAATGGTAAAGATTGTCGTTGAAAAAACATGTTAAAAGTGTTCGTTTTAATACTGAAAAAAAGTGTCTATTCAATAACGTGGGTTAATTGCAATGCATATCCAAAGATCTTTCCGCTCTTCCGCGGAGATCATAGCTTTATGTCAAAATGATGTAGGTAGGTACTGGTGCAGAAACGCGAGATTAAAACGCTCGTGGGTATCTCGGTACCTACTCAATTTGAAAGGGTAAGAATTGGGTTAGAATTCATCTCCGGCCGAGATACACATAATATTATTATCTTGTATTGTTCATGTAAAAGCCACTTTACAAGTGAAACTTTGTTGGGCTGTACTCACAAATGCCGGGGTATAAATTAGAAATAAATAACCTTCAGACGACGTAAAAGTTAACAGGGGTTAGAATGAACTGCCAAGTTACCCTTCCCCTTGAGTTACCCCACTCCGCGGTGTATCATAAATGACCTCTTACATTTCATATTTCAAAGTTTGGGAAAATACCGATGGAGTAATTGCTTCCAAGGAAGCCTGCGGAGCCTTTTCACAAATTCATCGTAAATTTTCAGTGGCAATTTCGGTTCTTTATCGAGCGCAGTTCAAAAGCCGTCTGTTAACAGACTTTATTTAGACTTTTCTTGCAAATTTAAAATTTCACTCGTATTTTGCGGCTGTTTATGAAATATTTATTCGCGGAATTGACACAAAACAGAGTTTTACGGCCTTCTTTATGGCCAGAATGGGATCTGAACTCAAAACTTGTGGATTCACTTTATTCCTAACTTGGGGATAGGACCGATACGTGACCCCTTGGCCGATGAAATTATGGATTAATAGGTTAGTACGTAATATAAATAAAGTGGTTCGCAAACAACTCGCATATTTCCAAATGCCGAAATAATATTTATCATCAATTTATACGCAAATTAAATAAGGTTATCCCGCGACCAAGATATTGTACAACGGTTGAGTTGTTTGATGAATTGACATTTTAAAGAAACCCATTTGCGCCGTGTTTACCAAAGATTCCAATTGAATAAATAAAATTTTAGATTTTAAAAATTATAATATCTGCATAATAATTTGTTTCAAACCACTTCAATTTAACATAATAAACGACCGGTTTCGGAAGTAGCCTGCCTTCGTCTGGACTATAACAGGTCTTGGTATAGTAGTATAGTCCTCACCAAGGAAGGACACTTCCGAAACTGGCCGATCATCATAATAAATTAAGGTGGTTTAAAACCAATGTTTAAATTTATTTATAATTATGGTAATATACAAAGTAATTGCTTTTCACGAATATGATTATTTATTACAAAAAAAAATTTACATAATCATAACATGATTTTTTTTAAACTTCCTATTGATCTGCTCTCCATAAGTAGAGCTCCAGTAGCTCGTGGTTATGGGAGGAGTATTTATATACGCAATGATAAAATATTAAAAACAATTCAATATGTAAACAATACTAAGAACTTATTAATTAACTGCAAACGTAAATCAACAGAACAAATATTGAATAATAATAAAAAAAATAAACAATTAGTAATTTATATGCTAGATAGATTACATTAAAACAAAGATAAATAAAATACTTCTCATACGTACTAGATATTTACAAAACCTTTAATTAAAAAAAATATGTCGGTCGTTCGGATGGGTATTTTGGCCTCAAATCCAAAATTAAGTTATGTATGAAACGGGCAGAGCAGCCGTTCCTCTTTAGGGTACAGTATCATTATTTAAATTCAGGGAGTTAATTTACTTTTGGAATTGTTATATTTGAATGTTTCGGTAACATTAATTTTGTTTTTGGGTAATAATATATTTTACCATCTTATACCTAAATACAAATATAGTGTTATAGAATACATTATGGTTCGACGGCCTCCATGGTCGAGGGGTAAGGCTCTCGACTATGAATCCGAAGGTCGCGGGTTCAAATCCCGGCGTGCGCAAGTAAATTTTATTTAATTAATTTGTGTTGTTTCACAATTAATTCATTTAAAAATAATATATAGTATATTTGCGCACGTTCCAGAGTGGAATATACTTTCAGTATCGCCCTGGTGAAAGACCACCATTCAGAATTGAAACGTTGCTTGAAATGGCTTTTAGCCGTGTTTGGTGACCAGATCTGAATAACCAGATATTTACCCTTTTCCCCACCTTCCTCTCCCCTTTCTCCTTCCCTTCCCTAATACCTTCAGCCTCACAACATTCACCAATTGGGAATGCCATAGTCTCACTGGCTCCAGACGGTTGGGAGCAGTTTGGGACTCTTGTGCGGTATTCATATAAAAAAAATAGTGGTGGTGTGCTGTGGTCGTTCTTAGCATTAGATGGCTATTAAACCATTTGTTTTGAATCTATTGCTTATACTATCAGTGGAGTGAATTTTATTGATGAAAAATTCTTCGTAAATTTGATACAAGGCGTTTCTTTTACATAATTCTGTAGTAGATGGTAGATTAAATTCACAAAATATATCTAGGGTAGGGAAGTCATAAGGTTTTTTAATGATTTTTTTAGTATAGTTATTTGCTGTAGTGTGGCTTTATAAATCCCCCCCCCCCATCCAATAATGACATATTGCAATAGGGACTGAATCAATGCATAATAGACCATTTTAATTGTTTTCTTGTTTAATATGCTATAGAATACATTATGGTTCGCTTTGCATTAAAAACATTGTGCATAAATCATTTTAAAATTTATTCCCAGAAAATAATTAGTTCGTTTCCGAAACAATAGCATTTTGAGTCAAATTACTTAATCTAATAACTTTAAAAAAAGTGAATACGGAACAAGAGACACATCTGCTCCCAACCGTATAGATCCAGTGATACTATGGCATCCTCACTTGAGGTATATTTTGAAGCTAAAGGTACGAGATGGATAAGAGGAAGGTTGAGGAGTACCTGGCTATTCATTTTTGGTCACTAAAGACGACTAAAGCCATTTAAATCAACGTTTCGATTCCAAATGGTGGTCTTTTATAAGGGCGATACTGAAATAATCTACCACTTTGGAACGCGCACTATGTACAATGGTATTATACTGGAAATGTACACTATTACTCAAATTTATAAAATAAAGCTTATTTGCGCATGCCTGGTTTTGAACCCGTCGCCTCTGTATTCGTAGTAGAGGATCGTAACCACTAATACACCGAGACCATCAACTTATTCATCGTCACTACTTACCAATATATAACATTTACACCGTAATTAAATTTTAATATTGCGAAATTTAATATGGTTATTAGTGGACGAATGGCCAAAGACAGAAAACATTAAATTTAATCATATTATTTGTATAAATTAGTGGAAGTTAACAAAATTATGTTATAAGTATTATTCCACTATCAATCATTTTTTTCCAACAACAACAAAAATTAAGTACAAACAATGAAATCACTGAAGAGCTAATATACGAGTACACACTAGAAATGCCTTCCATGTACCATAGATTTCATAGTCTGTCCCCTTTAACTGTCTGACATCGTATATCGCCATTCCATTCGACTTATGAAAGTAAGGATTGCAAGACACTATTATCGATATTTTATCTATATCTGAGTAGATACCTAACTTCTTTAAGAGTGAATAAAAATATTTAAACATTGTTTTGTAAGACGTTTTGCGTTTTTTTGTTTGTTTTTTTTATGATTCAAAATAATTCCCCAACTGATTCGACAGAAACTACAGCAGTCTGGGGAATGCATCAGTTTAACGTTTTTCCACTGTTCAAAATAATTCAATTATCGCAGAGTCATATTTTAAACGAAATAAAATTGCCGTATGCAACGTTTCACAACTCTGATGCACAACTCTATTTCATGATGACCATCGCACTGGGACTTCACCAGAACTATTCCTTTACCGACGAATGCATATTATTAAGTGGCCAATTTCTATTCAGCCAGCCGGAATCAAATACGAATTTAATTTTGTTTGAAAATTCTTGACGATCAAGGGCGTGCGGATACTTTTGTATGGATTTTCTAATTTCGTAAATTACCAAAGTTTGAATGCAGAACTTTTTTTTTTCATCGCGATTCTTTGTATGGATTAACTTTCTTGCGTTTAAATCAATGTTTTTTTTTCTTTCTATACAAAAAGTTACAGGTTACCAAGCATTGTGCAATTTCTCCGTAAAGTTAAGCAGACAGGATAGAATGACACACTTCCTATACACTCGCTGTATAATTATCATTTTTTTAAATGACTAACATTGTGTAACACAACCATTTATTCATATTTCAGATATCAACCACACTCAGTCGGCATCTTAAAAATGTATGCTATTTTTTTTTAAATAAATTTATTCCTACCATAATTATTTATTTATCATATCAAACCTTTATTATTTTATATAAAATATTAAATATAATAAACGCTTTGCTTTCAACCTCTAATTTATAAATTAATAATATGGAATTAAAAATGGAAAATAATATTAACACATCTTGAATTTGAAATATGATATCGATGATTTTGACTTTTTTTTCTCAAGAGTCTCAACTGCTCCCAACCGTCTGGAGCCAGTGAGACTATGGCATCCCCAATTGGGAAAATGTTGTGAGGCTGAAGGTATTGGGAAGGGGAAGGAGAGGGGTAAGAGGAAGGTGGGGACATACCTGGCTATAAATACGACTAATAGCCATTTCAAGCAACGTTTCAATTCTGAATGGTGGTCATTCACCAGGGCAATACTGAGAGTATCTTCCACTCTGGAACATGCGCAAATATACCATATATTATTTTTAATTAATTAATGCACAAATTAATTAAATAAAACTTACTTGCTCTTTTAAATATTTAATCATTGTATAAAATATTAACAAATCTTGAATTTGAGATATGATATTGATGAAGATGACACAAATTGAACTGGCCGCATTAGCTAAGTTATTTAAGCGGTTGCCCCGGATAGGCAGAGGTCCCGGGTTCGAGTCCCAGATGCGACTGAAATCTTTTTATTTATGTCCTTTTTTTCCGTTTTCATGTTTCATTTGGGTTATGTTAATATTATGTTCTACAATGATTAAATTTTTATTTTTAATAATATAAAAGTTAATTTGGTAGATATTGGCAGAATGTCATTTTATTATTTATATTGTCCTGTATTTTGTCTTGATAACTCATGTGATTTTTTTATTATTTCTCATGCTTAAAGTGTTGTTGTTTAAAAAAGGTTTTATTGTTTTAAAACGACCTGGACGTTTACGTAGAGTGAAAGAAATTAATGAACACATGTATTACGATGGCTTGAGGGAAACTCTCCATCCATCAGAAGCGCGCTGTGCCACTGAGCTGCAGCCTGGATGAGGGTGTTTTCAGATTTCCGGAAGCGCCTACTCGTTCAGGCCGTTACGTGACTTACCAAATCAGCGAACCTGTGTCCCTTCCCTCTGCGAACAACTGTGAGTATGTGTGGTTACACTATTACTTATTTGAGCGTGTTCATGACATTGTATATGAACATTGGTTTTTCATTTAATGTGTGCGCTTCGTAGTCTGGGAGCTGTGACGCTGATTAAGTTTAATGATCATTGCGAAAACGACATTACATTTGATCAAAGCAACAAAAATGATTAAGGGACAAAATTGTCGTGAAATGCAACTTTTCTTTTATGGGCGGTCTAGCGTGAGTCGAAACTCGCTCAAAAACTCGCAGAAAGTACCTTAACACTAAAAAGCTAAGCTAAAACGTGTATAAAGTGTGCAGAAGTGAAGATAGTACGACCGAGTGGATATACTCGTGTATGAGAGGGTGTGGGTGTGTGTACGTATGGATTTATGAATGTATGCTCGTACGTGTGTATGAATATTTGCGGTGTGTGTTTCATACCTATGTCAGCGACACTTCGGCGGGGGTTGTGCGGGTAACGAACCGCAACATATCTAACCAACGGGGAAACTTGGCCAATATTCCAGAATCCAACAGGGGCGCGATAATTTTCCGGCTAATTATACTGCCCCGGTGAGAATGGTCATCTGTACGCCGCCCGCAATGACTGAATGGTGTTGTCAATTATATCCGCCTGTAGTGTCCATCATGTTATAGGTTATACGAAATCATGCCTTCAGAGAGTTCAGCAGCGAAAATTGATTTTTGAAAACAATTACGATCCTTGATTTTTAAAAAGTATTTCAATATGGATTAAAAAATAATTTACAGACAGACAAGCATTCCAGAATTGCAAATAACCTAAAAATATTTGAGATAAACTCGCGAAAAAGCGGAAAATGTTGCTTCTGCAATGATGGAGGACGTAGCTATCAAAAAATGAACCTACGATGCCTGGGTGGGAACCCGACAATTTTTCCACTCAGCTACAAATATTTTGATCGTTTTAGCGAACAATGGACAATGTATACACAAGGCGTCATACACAAACTCCGAGTACAATATAACCACGCATACATGGCGCTGTTTGGCCTCCCTTGGCGATGCAGCGCCTCGCAGATGTTCGCAGAGTGATGGATCCATGGGTTTGATTTTTTTTTCCTTAATCCACCAAAAATTTCCCTTAAGCCACCATAGAATAACTGCTAAATTTGTTTACCTTTTTATTTATATTTTATTCGTTTTTTATTTTATCTTATGTTGTTTTTTTTATATTCTATTTCCACATCATGTAATTTATTCAGATGTATTCTTTTATATGGCAGAGTATTCTACTCATCGCTTTGTTCACCTGAAATAAAAACATTATTATTATTATCATTATCATAAGTCATCCCAAGGGAGCTTTACATGAAATGCAGACCATATTTACGTACATCTAATAGTTTGTCAAAAATACAGAAAACATTTTTTAGCACAACTTATATCTAATACTTTCTAACTACCAACCCATAAAACGACAACAGAAAATCATGCGACGGGCATTAATTAATTTACTTTGAATGTGACATTGTACGTAACATGCCACATTATTCATTCTATACATTATATATTAAATAATTTAAAGTAATATATATATATATATTGAATTATATCAGTTTCAATAATGAAACAGAGGTAGATACTCTTCTCGATAATAGATAACTTCTTGGAATCATTAGAGATTAGCCAATCCACAAATAATAGACGCAATAAATGTCTCTTCCCTAAAATATTTCCTAGACTATTTCGTTCCCCTGCATATCCTCCACCTAGTCCTTCTCCTTGTGTTAATTCTCTCTCCGACAAAAAATAATTTTAAAAACTTATTTTAATTGCTACGTACACAACATTTTAATTAGCATGACATCATTATTTGCCTTGCCAAAAAGCCACCTAAAAGTCTGTGCATAACCCCTCAAACATTACCTTTAAATCCAATTAAAAATGCATTCATACCAACACTGAATTCGGGAAGTTTTCTAACCCGATCTCTAAAAGCACAAGTTAACCCCTAGCCATATAACCACTCGTAAAAAGCACCATTTCCCCACATCACTAAAAAAAACACAATATCCTAAAATTGTGGATTTTTTATTAAATGGCTTAGATTTGACTGAAAGGTCGCCCGTTTGAACTCTGAATTTGGCGAGAAAACACCACACCTCGAGTACTAATTGCATTAGTATGTTGTGGTGGCTACAGTATTGACTTTTGATTCTTGCATCGGGCACGGGATAAAACATCATCTACGTGAATGTGTCCGTAAACACCTCGACGGAATTTCCAATCCGAAACCGCTTTATGATTTGATCCATTCTCCCAAATCGTAAATATTACACCCGGCGTTTTACCTATAAAGAAGTTTTGAACTTAGTACTGTAAAATTATAATACGGAGGGGTCCCACAATAGCATAAGTGTAATATTTTTTTTAATTATTTTCACTACAGGCTAATTTGCATGTTTGATATTTTTTACCACAATTATTTATCACAATTTTTAGTCAGGCTGTTTAAACTAAGTAACCACTACTGGTGGAAGTATTTTTTCAGGAGAAGCCGTAGTGAAAATCTTAAAAAATGTACGTCTTTTTTATTATTTTAGGAAAACATTCTTGCGTTTAACACCACTTTATCGCTTTATTTATATTTAATGTTCTTATTTCTGTCGTTTATGAAGTGCTAATAAAAAAGGTTCCTTAGTTAATTAATCAAGATTTGGCAAGGTTGGGTTGGCGCAACATTTAATCAAAGATTAATGATTTTTAACGAACATTAACAGTATTATAATTTATAATATAGAAACTAAATATAAACTATCTTAACAAACATATTGCAATATTTGGAGCACAGACGTCAGGTAGGAATGCTGTCATTGTTCTATCTGTACTTAAAAGTAAGAACGGGTCGCTTCTACGACTCGTTCCTGTATTAAACAGCTCGACTGTAGAATAATCTGCCGGCTTCTGTGTTTCCTCATCTGTCACCTTTGGTCGGTAGCTACAAAATATCTGGATATAACTCGACTTGACTCTGCGCAGAAACGAGCGGTCCGTTTGATAGATTCGTCTATCTTAAAAACGGATTGCAATATTTGGAGCACAGACGTCAGGTAGGAATGCTGTCATTGTTCTATCTGTACTTAAAAGTAAGAACAGGTCGCTTCTACGACTCGTTCCTGTGTTAAACAGCTCGACTGTAGAATAATCTGCCGGCTTCTGTGTTTCCTCATCTGTCACCTTTGGTCGGTAGCTACAAAATATCTGGATATAACTCGACTTGACTCTGCGCAGAAACGAGCGGTCCGTTTGATAGATTCGTCTATCTTAAAAACGGATTGCAATATTTGGAGCACAGACGTCAGGTAGGAATGCTGTCATTGTTCTATCTGTACTTAAAAGTAAGAACGGGTCGCTTCTACGACTCGTTCCTGTGTTAAACAGCTCGACTGTAGAATAATCTGCCGGCTTCTGTGTTTCCTCATCTGTCACCTTTGGTCGGAAGCTACAAAATATCTGGATATAACTCGACTTGACTCTGCGCAGAAACGAGCGGTCCGTTTGATAGATTCGTCTATCTTAAAAAACGGATTGCAATCTTTGGAGGACAGACGTCAGGTGGGAATGCAGTCCTCGTTCTGCAGGTATTTAAATACAATATACTCTAAGGAACTAACATCATTGATCCCTTCGGCACCGGTACATATGCTTTGTTAGCCCCCAAATAATTGTTAAAGGTGCCTCAAAAATCGCAAAAAATCAATTCCTTTAATGTGCTATATTTCATAATTTAAAACAAAAATTAATAAAATACTTTTCATCCGTACTAGATATGTACTAAACCTTTAATTTAAAAGATATTATCATTCAGTTTGGATGGGTGTTTTGGCCTCAAAACCAAAATTAAGTTTTGTATGAAACAGGCCGCGCAGCCGTTCCTCTTAATTTCGACAGGTGTATATTATGTCTTATTATTGTTACTTTTATTGTTAGCCATATTGGATTAATCCTGGGTAAATCGATCATTTTACACGGCCCGGGTCGATCACGTGATCGAGTCTAAATAATTTGATCTTTCATCGATCGATCGATACATGCGCTGCGTACCGCCTTGACGTGGAGCATTGATGTAAACATTTTGTTCCTAAAGGAACTGGAAAACGAGCGTTTCCGTATCGGTCTCCGGTAACTGCAATCGCAATGACTGTCTATTTTAGATATCAACCATTCCTAATTTTTTGCCAATCTCGAGGATCTGGATCGAAACGCCCAGTCTTGAGTCTATGCAAAAGTGTATACATCTGTATCTATGATTCAAACGCCGGTAGCAAGCAGATTGCGGGTCCCGACTCGGCCGGCATTACAGATCCCTTCAGGCAAATGATCGTTTTTTTAAAGCGACTCAATCGATCGTTGGTAGTTCGTGATTGGATCAAAGTGATAGATTGACCCAGGCCTATACTGCTTACTTTGTTGCTGGCCTCCGAGAAGGTAACACGTATTGTAATTAAAATTCTTCGAAACATACTATTTCAACATGGTCCGTCTATAGACTGTACGTTTATACATATTATCTAATTTATTTACTTACGAATTAACTCCTTTTCACCTGACATCGACTATGTCTATATTTACTGTAATAATTCATCTGATTTAAATAAACCCTGTGCATATTTACGTTGATCCCGTAATTCAACCCTTTACGCTTTCCCCACGTCGCATCGGATAATATAGTGTCAAGTGAACCTAACTTATCTACGTGCTCCCCGCTCCCTGCTCCTCGTAGCCCGTAGTTAAACCAACAAACTTGATACCGGCCGTACGTCTTCCCAGGCTTGCATTACACGTCTTATCAATGCGGGAGGCCACTTGCACGTGTGATGTGCAATGCGCCGCGTAATCAAAATAAACTTGTCGAAGTCGAAGGGGGTTTCATCATCTTGGATGCTAACTATGGCTTGGAGAGTAGGTGTTCATTAGCGCATGAATTTGGCCAATGAAAAGGTTATTGAGCTCTCTTGTGATAAAAACTAATAGATACCCAACATTTAATGAAATACTAGCTGATGTGTGTGCGACACTGCTCGAGTTTTTTTTTTAATAAAGTTATAAAGTTGTGAGCTTGGCGTTTGGGTGCCATAATTAATTTGACGGCGAAAGTAACTATCTTTAAACAAAGAAACATTAATTTGAAAATTTTATTTATTTACAAACATTTATTTTTTTTCAAAATGTATCTAAATAATAAAGTTATTAAGTAGGTACCTACTTGTGTTTTCCATTTTGAAAATATCTACCCAAACAAACCTTCTTCTTTTGAATATGTAATCTGTGTCTAACCATAGCGGTACATCTATGGACTAACCTCAATACAACATGACGGGTTCAATATTTTTCATAAAAAATTTAAAATGTATTAGCAACAGTTTTACATATTGGATTTTATTCAAAATACTATCTAAACCTTACCAGCACCAATAATAAACTGTGCTATTTTCAACAAAACCGGTGGAGTAATTTTCGAGAATATTGAGGACAGATAAACACTCATCTTTATATATAAAGGTGAAGTAAAAAATTGTTTGTTAAAAAAACCCTGACTATCTCAGTCGGTATTGCAACATCACACAAAAACCATAATGCTATTTCTCGTGTTATTTATGAAGTGGGTACCTTGAGGCGATTTTTCACAAAAACGGCCCTGTAAAAATCATTTAGAACATAGGCGTCAGGTGATCAGACTGTCCTTATTCTACCGGTATTTAAATGGAAGTCACTCTGATGAACTATCGACATCGATCCCTTTGGAACCGGTTTATAGTCGGTAAATACGCCAAAGGCGCACCTAATATTTGTACAACTCGTTCTT
>JAHDVE020006621.1:0-21040 GCA_022606495.2 Halesus radiatus
ACTCGGCAGAAGTGAAAATGGCTGATGTACCGCAAACAATAATACCTAGCAGCATCATGATGGAAACAAGCGACAAACAGCAGACGGAGATATTGCCGATCGAATCCTGCAAATCAGAGAAATTGGAAATCCGACACTACACAACACCAAGTTCCAGCGAGGAACTCTATAAATATATCAAGAAGCCGGGGTGGAAATTAAAAGCAGCGCTGTTTCACCGCAAGAAACCGGGGTGGATTGATACAAGCCATAAGTGCGGGAAACACCGATTTATGCTAATTCCTAATACGGTACCCGAGGTCCGTCTACCTGAGGGTAATTTACAAACGCCCGGCTTTAAATCCCGGGAATTTCGCAGTCGCCAGAAAAAGGGGATTAACAGCGAACTAATTAAAAGCCACCGAGCCACAGTTCGTAGTTCACGAAGGAACCCGAAGAATAGTTCGGATGTGATTAAAAAGGGGGACTTTGGCCGAAGCAAGATCAGTAGTGGACAGAGACGAGTCAGTAGAGACCGTCCGGCCAGTGGTCGTAGTCGAGACTCCTGTCTCCTACAAAGCAAGCAGGCCACTTGCATCCCCAGCCTGAGACGCTGCGAGAAAACTCGGCAGGAACCGCCGAACCCCAACGCCCACCGTTCGAGTGCAGTCGAGTGCCCTTCGCCTCCTGCCCTCCAACGCTGTGATCCCATCAAGGCACATATCCACCACCGCAGGAATCACCACCGGACAGCAGTCGAGCGCCTTTGGCATCCTGCTGATCATCCTCTTGAACCGTCTGAAACCGGTCGTCAAGTGAAAGCCGAAACGCGTGTCCGCCCAGCACCAAAACCCCCCCCTACCGGAGGTACCACCGGCTCTCTGAGGCTTTCAACACCAACATCGAGACGACTGGTAATCTCCCCACTGGACCGTGTGCAGATTACCCGTAAAAACAGTTCGTGTAATTAAGTGACACCCACAATACCTACCAGTTAAGGATGTATTTTAGATTGTGAACTAATAAAATACTTGACACTCAACGAAGTTACCTGTTTCTACTGAACCCCAATGACCCCATCATGTCAATTGGCGCCAACGTGGATTCATTTCGTGTTTGAAAAAACTGCCCAATGGGACAGATTTGAATTCGTACCCACACCCTGAGATCGGGTTCAGTAAATTCAAAAGTGCAGTGTAATTTCAATCTCAAAATTTAAATTTCAGTGGTCATAAAAATGCCGCGTAAAAGTGAAAGTGACTCCAGCCGTACCGTTTACAAGAGCCGTAACAAACCCTCGGCCTCAGGTAAACAAAGCAGCCGACATACGGACCATGTCGCCCCCAAAAACCAGCGTTCTAGAGCGAGGAAAGATTACACGTCGCCTAAGCGCGTCTCGCCCAGAAGAAAAATAGACCGATATTTCGACGCGTGGTCTCCGCCGAGGACTAAAACCAGCCATCTCTGGCAGAGCTATTTCTCCAACAACAATAACGATGCTAAACCGCATGTCAGGTCTAGTCATAGTTCACGCCGCCGCTCACCGTCAAGCACAAGCCAACGCTCCAGCAGGGATGATGATAAATGGCGGTCGCCAGCACGCGGAGATTATACGTCGGGAGAGAAGGAATATTATGGATCCCCTTCAAGAAAGCGGTCATATCATCGTGAGTACGATGAGCCACGATACAGACGCGGGAATGATACTTCAAGAAAGAAAGAATATTATGGATCTCCTTCAATAGTGCGTTCACATTATCGCGATTATGAGGATGGAGATTATCGAGAACTATCTGAGAGGGACGATCATCGCTCGCGCTATTACGATGAACCACGATATGGACGCGAGGATTATTCATCAAGAGAGAAGGAGCATTATAGATCTCCTTCAAGAGAGAGATCATATTATCGCGAGTATGAGGATGGAGATTATCGAGAACCATCTGACAGGGACGATCGTCGCTCGCGCTATTACGATGAACAACGATATGGACGCGAGAATTATTCATCAAGAGAGAAGGAGCATTATAGATCTCCTTCAAGAGAGAGATCGTATTATCGCGAGTGTGATGATGGAGATAATCGAGACGATCATCGCTCGTGCTATTACGAGGAACCCCGATACGAAGAAGCGAACTCACCATCACGCCTGAACGATTATAATTACAGGCCGTTTCAAGGTTCGGCTGAAAACCTTGTGGCGCCCTCATCAAGCGAAGATATCAGACCACCACTAACAGCGGAATTCGCGAGACAAGATATTGACGATTGGAAAATATTTTCAAATAAGTGCGAGATATATTTCGAAACATGGAAAGTTCCAGAAGGCGAGAAGTGTGACATAGCGATAATTCAATTTCGTGGCGTGAATTTAGCATTTTCTATGGCGTGGGGTCAAATAATTGAAAGCAAAGGACCACTTGATTGGAAAAGGTTCCGGGAGATAGTTAATTGGTGGTGCAATTTTCCGTTAGAAAAATTTCTGCATACCGCAGAGGCAACACCACAAATCATCGAAGAAGAAGAAACTGCCTCACCGCCTTGTCAACTGGAGATAAACACGGCGGCGGAGACAGCCAATAACGAGGACTCTGCCATATTTCCTAATGTTGGCGCTTCACCGGAGTTAGATTCACCTATCCAAAGTGAATTATCAGAAATAGAGCCTCAATCAACTTCGCCTGTAGCGACGCCGGCCCATGACGTCATTGAAAACAAGTACGCAGAAGATGCGTCCCCTATGGAAGTGAGACCTACCGAGGTATACCAAATAGTACACTCGGCAGAAGTGAAAATGGCTGATGTACCGCAAACAATAATACCTAGCAGCATCATGATGGAAACAAGCGACAAACAGCAGACGGAGATATTGCCGATCGAATCCTGCAAATCAGAGAAATTGGAAATCCGACAGTACACAACACCAAGTTCCAGCGAGGAACTCTATAAATATATCAAGAAGCCGGGGTGGAAATTAAAAGCAGCGCTGTTTCACCGCAAGAAACCGGGGTGGATTGATACAAGCCATAAGTGCGGGAAACACCGATTTATGCTAATCCCTAATACGGTACCCGAGGTCCGTCTACCTGAGGGTAATTTACAAACGCCCGGCTTTAAATCCCGGGAATTTCGCAGTCGCCAGAAAAAGGCAGTTACGGGGATTAACAGCGAACTAATTAAAAGCCACCGAGCCACAGTTCGTAGTTCACGAAGGAACCTGAAGAATAGTTCGGATGTGATTAAAAAGGGGGACTTTGGCCGAAGCAAAGTCAGTAGTGGAAAGAGACGAGTCAGTAGAGACCGTCCGGTCAGTGGTCGTAGTCGAGACTCCCGTCTCCTACAAAGCAAGCAGGCCACTTGCATCCCCAGCCTGAGACGCTGCGAGAAAACTCGGCAGGAACCGCCGAACCCCAACGCTCACCGTTCGAGTGCAGTCGAGTGCCCTTCGCCTCCTGCCCTCCAACGCCGTGATCCCATCAAGGCACATATCCACCACCGCAGGAATCACCACCGGACAGCAGTCGAGCGCCTCTGGCATCCTACTGATCATCCTCTTGAACCGTGTGAAACCGGTCGTCAAGTGAAAGCTGAAACGCGTGTCCGCCCAGCACCAAAACCTCCCCCTACCGGAGGTACCACCGGCTCTCTGAGGCTTTCAACACCAACATCGAGACGACTGGTAATCTCCCCACTGGACCGTGTGCAGATTACCCGTAAAAACAGTTCGTGTAATTAAGTGACACCCACAATACCTACCAGTTAAGAATGTATTTTAGATTGTGAACTAATAAAATACTTGACACTCAACGAAGTTACCTGTTTCTACTGAACCCCAATGACCCCATCATGTCAACAAAAATATTTTTTTTTTCTAATATAAATTTATTACATAAAATTTCATAATAATTTTTCACACATTTTTCATTAATTACTTACCTACTTTCATCATTTATTGCTAGTTTTTGTTTATGCTTGTAAATTGTCTATTTGCTTATTATTTGTCTATAAAGCCATTGACATGAGGGAAGTTTTGCTTCTGAAACATGTATATATTTATTTATTAAAAACAGTGGTTTTAAAAAAAGCTATTCTGATATATTATTATACATCTATTTATTCCTGTCTGTGGGGTGGTTAGTGCAGTCCCACACATTCTAAAGCGTACATAAATAGAGTCTATTACAATAAAATAATAATAAAATATTGGGTGAATGATATATGACACATAAAACATAAGGAAAAAAAATAAGTAGGTGAAAACAAAGCTTTTAAGGTGCTGCGGCATTTAAATTATGAGGGGCCAATATCTTTCTCCAGTACGCGTCGATGTGTAATACTCGCGTCTGTGCCGTGCCTGTACTGTACTGGGCGGTGCTGGTAGATGTGAATAGACTTTTAACCGTACAGAAAACCGTTAATTACAAATATTTAAATAATCGGATATTCATGCAGGCAGCAGTACGGATAATCGTAAGAAAATATATTCAGAAAACTGTTGAGTTAATCGTCGGACTAGTTGCTAAGTGTTTATGGACTTATTTGTACTTTAAAAAATAAATCAGTCTTACAGATGACTTATAAAAATAAGTTATGAGCAATATTAATATTAAAAAAAAAAAGTTTATAAACAAAGTAGAGGAAAAGGAAAAGTTTGTTGGAACGAGTAGCGAGTAGCGAATATAGAGGTATTAAAAGTAAAGATTAAAGGTTGGATTATAAAAGTTTGGCTGAGAAAGAAGTCTGTTATTTTTTCTCGTTTCGAGGGATTAGCCCGCTATATTTAATTTCCGCAGAGGCAGGAGGTCTCCCCGACTGATTGACTCATCGTCATCATCAGCGGGTTTCTGCTTTTCTATATGAATACCTTACAAGAGTTACGACTGCCCGGAACGAAAAGAATTATGACTTTTATTTATTTGCTACCAGTTTTGACACATCCGTGTCTTTCACTAGCGCTCTTTAAACTCACTTAAATTAACAAAGGTTAGTTTTAAAGGTGTAAAATGGATTACGCAAGGGAATTATATATTGTTTTTATCATATTGGATTATAGGATGTTTCTAAATCTAATGAATATCTAAATAAGTTTTCTTACTCTGGTTACCGTATTTTGTATTTGTTGTTTCCATTTTAGTTGACTGTCTACTAAAACACCGAAATAATTTATGCTATTTTTGCCGTTGATGGGTAAACATTTGGCATTGTCGCATTATTTTTTATTTGCACACTGTGATGAATGGATTTTGATACAAATATTGTTTTCAGGGTTTTTTTTCTTTTAAAGAGAATGGGATGAAGTATGTTTTGTCAGTATTTAGTGACAGGCAATTTTGGTCGAACCATGTTTTGAGTATATTAAGATTTGTATTTTGTATTCTCATTATTTTCTTCCTTGATTTTCCTTTTCTGATCACCACAGTATCGTCTGCCTAAGATATAACGTCTCCAACTATGGGAGGTTGAACATTTTATTTGCATATATAATAAATACGATTAAATCTAAAGCTAGTAAAACATACCGTTACATAGATACAAAGATTTGTAGACACGTCGGTCGCCAAAATTAGAACTCGAACCAGGAGAAACTCATTTTCACTGGCAAAGTGGAAGGTAGAAGGTCACCGATGCGTTGGAGTGACTAAATTCCGCAGGTGTCCGGAACGTCGGTGTCCGCAGCTCTCTACGCAGAGCAGGACCGCGAGTTGTGGAGGAGATTTATTCACCAGGGGAATTAAAGTGGGGGTCGCGTTCCTCAGAAGAAATAGTCGATTAAAGGTGCTTTTTAATTTCACATTAGCAGGGCCAACACAAACTTTAAAAAGTACAGCCCGGGTCGACGCATAAAAGTTTCTCCATATCTGATTCTCCGTGCGCCGGGAAACTAATAAAAAGTCCGCTCTCTCTCAACAGGATTAGCCCGGTGTTCCGGGTCGCCCGGACGGGACAGTAATCCGGGATAAACCCGGATAAACCTGGATTACGGGATATAATGGGCGGCCCTGTCCCGTTACGAGATCTGGTGGAGTGGAACGTCTTGGAGGAATTATAAGAAGCTATGAAAAATTATAAGAAAACTTCGCGATGGTTTAATAAAGAAAAGAAAAATGTTTTCGCAAGGAAGTTGGGAGAATCTCATCTTGGAGGATGTTCGTTATGACATTATTACTTTTTTTTAAATTTGGTCTATGTGTTGTCATTTTGATTGGTAATGGAGATAACTACCCTTATTAAAACATTTACTTACTTTTGCTAAGCTTAAACCGCTTTAAGAACTATGTACATCTGAATTAAAAAATTAGAGTGGTACATGCTCTTAGTATAGCCCCGGTGAAAGACCACCATTCAAATTTGAAATGACCTTCGCCATATTTGGTGACTAGGTCTGAATAACCAGGCACTTCCAAACCTTCTTTCTCCTCATCTCCTTCTCTTCCATACTCCCTTCAGCCGTTGCAAAATATTCCATTTGGGAATGTCATAGGTCCACTGGTTCCCGACAGTTATCTTTTTAATTTTAATTTTATTTGTTCAAAAATGACTAGATTCGCTCATATATGATATAATACCCACGTGGAAACCTGTAAATGTTCAAATTTATATCACGTATTCATTATACTTCACTTTTGTCGCCCAAATAAACAAAAATAAAAAGAGAATTGAAACAGATATGGAGAAAAAAACAGATTACGAGAAATTTAGAAGAGTTTTGGAGGGCTATCGCTAAATGTGTCAGTTTTCTTGCCATTACGGTGGTTGTTATATAATCTCCACATTCGCACAAGAGTTTGGAAGAAGGTTAAGTTAGTTCTTTGGAAAGGTATATGAAAATTTTCAGAATTTATTCGTAGACTGTGATTGATATTGATTTTATTTGGGCCCGAGGGGGAAGATTCTACTTGGTTATTTTTAATTTTGAAAAGAAATGTGTTATTATTTTTGTAATGACGTTCATTCAATTAATGTGTTTATTTTTATGTATACTCGTATATTATACACACATGTCGTGAGCATATTACAAAAAAGCTGGCCAAGTCAATATCCCTGTCATTTGCATAGACACAAAATAACAGCTTCGCAAAATGAGAATTTTTACCTACTTACATGAAACATAATATACTTTAGTTTAAGAATATAATAATAATTATTATTATAATGTTTTATTATCTTCTTTTTTTTTATAAAAAAATAATAAATAATGATATCCTCACTCTGATTTCCCGTGCTGAGGATTTCATTTACAAAATATTAAATAACATTATATTAAATTGATGAAAAAAATATAAATAATTGTTAGGTGAGGTGTTTTAAGTGAAGTTGAGTGGTTTCAGTGTTAGTCTGTTTTTGATGTTAATATGTTTTCTATTTCAGATCTCCCTATGTGACGTATCCGGTGTTTTATTTGATTATTAATTTTGTAATGGTTGTTGTGATTTTTAAAGGATAGTGGGATTTTGTTGTAGAGTTTAGTACCATAGTATAAGAGATTTTTTTTGTCCAAATGTTGTGTTAGTGGTTCCTTGTTGAATGTGTTTTTGACTCTGAGATCTAGTGTTTCTAATATGTATGATTGTTGTATAATCCATGGAAAATTCTCAATCTCAATCTGCCAAAAAATAAGAACTGTGACTTTGCGATGTACATTTAGATATTATTGGCATTTCTTAGTTGGTAAGCACTGTGGACAGTTCCGGTTCTATAGAATAATGACCGAGTTAGGGGCGATTTCTCTATGTCGCAATAAACTGTTCGTTATCGTTGAGTATCTTTAATCATATGAATAACAGGCCAATAATCCGGCGACAATTTCACCACAAATAACATGGCTCGAGTTGCAAGGCAACTTCGGTGTTTTCAAACCATTATTCCATCTGTTGCAACGCTTGTCTATTGTTTCTCTGGAATCACAAATGTCAATTTTTAAACACGTCAAACCTCCCGCCGCGTAAGTACAAATATTCCTTGAGATATTTTGAGGGCGTGTATTAAAAATACTGCAAATATGCAGAGGATACATACCGGGTAGTCGTTGGACAGATTTTATCTTTGATTTGGTCGTGGATTATATTCACGGCATTCTTCGTGAGTCGAATTCGCGATCTGAACTCCTCTTCAAAAAAAAATTAACTCAAGCTCTTATAACTCCTGGTATTCACATTGCCGCCCTGTCGTGTGCTTCTGAATGTTTGATTATGGCAAAATAATTATTAAACAATAATTTCAGGACTGAGTCATTCAAAAATTCTCTTGTACCTAGACTTCACACAGAAGGTAATACTTTTTCAGACATAATAGATGTTCAACTGCTCAGAATAAACAATACAAACAGACGATTATTGCATACATCCTCAACAATTGTTAAGATACATGTCTAGAGTATAAGTATCAGTGAATGTGAGGTATGTTTTGAATATTCGCCTCTTTAGCTAATTATTTGAATGGTACTTACACTATGTTATTCGTGAGACAAATGAAATATTTAGTTGTTTTATCTCATGAAGGCTATCTATTTTATCTATGTACCTACTATGACGTGTGTTGCACGTGTGTGACCATTAAAATTAACTAAATATGTAAAAGCCCATTTAGGGCGTATATAATATAATAAACTAATAAATAAATAAATAAAATCCTCATCGAAATCCACAATAAACTCAATATTCGTCTCACTTCACCAGCAGCTGTCAGTGTTTTGATATTTTGACGCTTAACGCGTCTTTAAATAAGTCGGTTCGAGCTCTAGTTAAGTTACGTAAGACGTGGCACGATCAAGCGATTCAAATACTCGGGGGTCGATCGATGAGTCGGGCCATGTCAGATGTCAGAATAACAGAAGAAAATTGAAAGTTTCCATTTTGTAGATTTTACCTATTTATAGTCGATATAATATGAAATCATAAAAATGATTATGGAAAGTGTATGTGTTTCCGGTCCACGTTGTATTTCAGGCTTAATATCATTTATATTAAAAGAAAAGCGCTTTCAGTGGACGAGATGAGATTTCGGGATCAATTCAGAAGGCTTAGAGGGATAAGGGGGAGAAGAGCAGAGGAAGGACGAAGAAACGAAGCGGCCGGATGGATGATGTATTAGTCGGCCTATCGCGTTTCTTTCTTTAATTATTATTTCTCGGTTCGTATTGTTCGCGGAATGTGGAGCATGGGAAATTATAGGAATTGGGAGAAGTAATACTTTACGTGGATTGTGTGGCGCTGTAGTCTAATAGGGGGTAGAAAATCATTTTAATACTTGATTTCATCTACAAAGACTGCCAAAAAAATGTCAATACGTATTTGAAAATCTTTTGGATGTGGATTCTAATTGATTTAACCATCAGTATTGAAATTGGCTACATGCAAAGGGAAGGAATTATTTTAAAGAATGCCTTACATAGCAAAACAGAAAAATTACCCTTATCACTTATACTAAAAAAATAAAAAAATAAATTATTATTATTTCTAATTTTGGAACGATCAATTCATGGTGGCATTCCATTTTCCAGAGTGGAAGATACTCTCAGTATCGCCCTGGTGAAAGACCACCATTCAGAATTGAAACGTTGCTTGAAATGGCTTTTAGCCGTGTTTGGTGACCAGATCTGAATAGCCAGTTATTTCCCCACCTTCCTCCACCCCTTCTCCTTCCTCTTCCCAATATATTCAGTCTCACAACATTTCCCAATTGGGGATGCCATAGTCTCACTGGCTCCAGACGGTCGGGATCAGTTGAGACTCTTGTGCGGTATTCATGTTAAAAAAAAAACCTTTGTAA
The DNA here is from genome assembly GCA_022606495.2 of Halesus radiatus. NCBI lineage: Eukaryota > Metazoa > Arthropoda > Insecta > Trichoptera > Limnephilidae > Halesus > Halesus radiatus. The sequence goes on from JAHDVE020006621.1 coordinate 9,748, forward strand.
CTTTTTTCCACTTATTTATTTTCGACCGGACCGGTTTCACCCTATCACGGTCATCGTTAGACTGGCACAATTAAAATTAAACGTATGGTATACGAGTATACGATATCAGGAGGGAGTCCCGTTGCTCTGAAATATTGTTTTTATTTATGACTCGAAATTTGTTTTATTGCTGACGGTACTGTTTACTGTACCCTCTGGAAGATGGATTACATTGTTCGTTATTTACAATCGGCGTAATAAACCAACCCGAAAGTAGTTCTTAAAAACATAATAGTAAACAGTACCGCCAGCAATAAAACAAATTTCAAATTTTGATAGAAATCAGTCACTTTGTGTTTAGACATATTTAATGAATATAAAACATTAACTTCGTTTATAACTAAGTTTAATTTTATACCCTAATGATGCTTGTGTTAAGCGAAACCGGTCGGTCCTAATAAAATTAAATAAATCTAGTGGTTATAAGCAAAGTTATTGTTTTATTTTCACTAAACATATTTCAAGTCGTAAATGAAAACAATATTACAAAGCAGGGTCTCCTGTGTGGAGTTACTGTAAAAAAAGGTAAATTTACTTAGTTATTCTATATACCAGAATTACTATTTGGGGATTTTCTAATTTCCAGTGCTTCTAAATTTTTTCCCCCTTATAATTAGGGTGAAGAATTTGAATTCCTGTATATCTGTATTATTATATTTTATTCTATCTTTTTTCCAAATACCTGTTTTTATTTTTTATTTCATCTTGTAACTTTGTTTTAAATTGTTTTAAAATGTTTTTTTATCTATTTTAATTATTTTATTTTATTTTTTCTCTTCATGTGGGTATACAATACACACTATTAATATATAGTACATTTTGAGTGCCATAATACGGGCATGTGGCTTGTTGCAAAACAAATCGGTCTTGGCATACACTCCTTGCTTCATTCACATTCATACATCGTCTCGTACATGCTATTCTGTTATTCTGACTCTTGACATGGCCAAACTTAAGTATTTGATTAACATGATCGTGCCATGTCTTCCTCGGTCGTCCCGGCTTCTTTTTCAATTCGAATTTGCGTCATAAATTCTTCTTACACTCCTTTCTTCGTTCATTCACTCATGCCCAAACCATCTAAGAGTCCCTTTCTTAATTGTACTCATCACGCTTACATCAGCCTCGTATTCCTTGTGAATCTCAACATCCGGCACTAAGACAAAAATTTGTTCAAAGAAGCGAAGCTAGCAGTCCATAGCTGATACCAACCCTGATGTATAAGGAAGGATGAAAGAAATGCTGTAAAAATTAGATCTCCAAGGCAAATGTGTGGTAAAATGACATATGATCGTGCGAGTAAATAATTGTGATGATCAAAAATCTTCTTTTTTCCCCGCTTATAAAAAAACCTGTCTTACAGCCCCATTTTAAATATGTTTCCTTTCAACCCTTCTTCAATATCTATCTCTTTCCCCACTGATTACTAATCCATAGTCGCCCCCCATGACACCTAATATATATGTTCTGCCAAAATTTTATAATATTGTTAACCAATATATATTTTCCCCTGATGATGAAACAGTCATTCCGAAACCTGTCGGCGTTAAAAATGAAAAGGGGTTAAAACAAAGTTTTGTTGTATCATTTAATTATAATGGATAACCACAAAGCTTTATACAATAGTTCATAATATGTTTTTCACCGGAGTTCCTTACTTCCCAACATCAATTCTTCGTAATGGTCTCACATTTCAAAATCTGTCAAATATATTTAGACTTTCTAAAATCCTTAGTTCTAAAGTTGTTAGAGCACAGTTTAGCAGTGATAGCGACGTTCTTGTGCCAAAGTTTGGCCAGCAATGCTCCGAGCAATGAGGCTCTGGGCTCGAGAAGTTCCTCTGATGCGACGTATCAAGTTATTACTAAAGTTCCCAGAAATCTCTCAGCCTAAAAAGGGTGGCGCTAAGTTTTTACGGATGTGAGAAAGATGGATGCCATGATCCATTAATAGAATATAAATTTTGGAGTGTAGGCGAGCGGTTAAGATCCTCGGAATAGGATCCTTAGGAGATTAAAATGTGTTATTTCATGTTACGTATTTTGTTGTGAAGAGTTTTATTCACAATGTACTTTTGTTACTTAATTTTATTTATTTGCTACCGGTTTCAATACATCCGTGACATTTACTAGCGTTTTTAAAGCTTGTGAAATATCGAAAATTATTGAAACCGGTAGCAAATAAATAAAAATTAACTAACAAATGAACACTATGAAAAAAACTCTTCAAAAGAAAATGTCCAAAAATTGTTACATGGTTAATGCCCTTGAAATACAAAAAAAAATCACACAATGTAATTAAAACAAACTGTATGTGGAAATGGCTGTTTGGCAACCAGATCTTAATAGCCAGGTTCTTCTTCGCAACCCCCCACTTCCGCATCTCCCATCTCCCCCCCCCCCAACCCCTGCAGCTTCAAAACATAGTCCAATAATGAATAATTTTTTAATGATTATTCTTTTCTCTAAATCAAATTCCTACTTAAATATTGAACATTGAATTTTTTTTTGAAATTGAATATAATTTAAATCAATTTACGATACTACATAATACTGTCAATTTTAAGCAATGCTTATGTGAGAAGCGCAGTGTACATATTGTGTTTACACGGTTGTATATTTACATAGCAATGTTTCCTAAAGTGTTACAAAAATAGAAGTCGTTAATTCAATAAGTAAGAAATTTTCAAAGCCCGCCAAAACGATCGAAAGTCCACGCTGCGCGACATTGTGCAAAATTCCCCGCCATCAACCGACTGCGGCCGACTGATCACCGAGAGAGCGGTTGTAAATTTATTTTACATGTTCTATTTTTACATAGTATATTATTTTAGCAAAAGACAACAAGGTCACAGCTCGGCTATACATCAGGAGCCCGGAGTGCAGCTGGTTTTCAGTAATGCCTCAGTCTAATTTATAGTTACATATCTTTCATAAAATGTTTACACTTAAATAATATGAAATAAAAAAAGATTTCAAATTTTTTCCAAAGTCTTTTTTTAATTTATTTTTTCAGTTTTTATTTTTTTTATTATTTTTAATTTATCTTTTTTTTATTGTGTTCATCAATTCTAATTGCGTTTTATTCGCAGAACTCCATTACTTTATGTTATTAAGAAATATTTTGTTAGCGCCACTGTTTTACATATAAATATCAACATGTTTCGGAATCGAAGTGTAACATAATGAGGGAAGCGTCTCTTCCGAAACACTTTTTTTTAAATTTTTTGTTTACATTTTTCAAAAGAAAAAAATACAAGTCCCAATAAACTACTTTTTGTAGTTTGTCTAACGGGAGCTCGTTATTCTAACATAAGTATTTATGCTGAGTGTTCAGTCAGAAACTATTCGCTGCAGAACGTCATGAAGCACTGCAGCGATATCGACCTTCGCATAGCTAGACGAAATTCATTCCGTTCAGACCCCGCCGACGTTTAAATCTCTTATGGTTTTAATATTTTTTTAAATACGGTTTATTAATTCTATGTATATACATATAATAACACTTATACATTCAGAATAAGCGTTTGTTGATCCATGTGAATATATATCTTTTAAAGTCATAATATTTTTCACTCAAGTTCCTTATTGGAGATGCCATAATCCCACTGGCTCTGTTGCTGTTGGAATTCTTGTGCGGTATTCACATAAATAGCATATTGTTTTTAAAACGTAGTTTAGTTCCAGCTTTCTATGTATGCGAACTCTGTGCAGGTATATCTCAAAACTCGCAAGAAAAACATCATTAATAAAACGGCGTATATAACTGTTATTATAAAAAGGTTTGAGAGAGAGAATTTGCTGGTGGATTTGAGAAATAAGGGATGATTATTTGCGACAGGCTTTACAGAGCCATGAAGGCTGTTTCTTTTCTCCTTTAAAATAAGTAATTGAATAATGTTTTTTGACCTTGGGAACACCACAGAAAGGCTAGACATTGTGAGAGTCTTTTGACAGGGATGTAATGTCTGGTACTTTTGGCGCAGAGGTCACGGGTTCACACCCAAAACAAGTAAAATAACATCTAATAATTGAAATGCCCAATAGAAAAATCTAAAATATATGAAAACTAAAATAGACTTGACTGTGCAGAAACGGGCGGTTCGTTAGATAGATTCGCCTATCTTAACAAACGGATCGCAATCTTTGAAGCGCAGACATCGGGTGGGAATACTGCCCTTGTTCTACCGGTATTTCAATGAAAGGTGCTCTGAGAAACTAGCGTTATTAATCCTTTCTGTACCGGTGTAAAGTCGGGAAACACGCCCAAAATTTGAACACTTGTTTTTGGATTATTATGCCGTGTTGTGCTTCCTTCTTCTTTAGCCAACGTTTCGGACCGAGTTACAGTGTTCATCATCAGTTCAGATGTACAGATTTTGGTGTGGTGTGTATTTATGTATGTAGAAGTAATGACATTTGTCACATGGAAACGGGTCGCTTCTACAACTCGTTCTCGTGTTCAACAGCTCGGCTATTGAATGATCTGCCGGCCTATGCGTCTGTTTCCTCCCTCCTAAAACACGGGTTTCGACCCAGGTTCATTATTTCATATCCTTCAAAAGACCACAAAACTCCACAGAGCATCATCAAAGATGAAATAGGCCCAGAGGAAAATTATTTCCTTTAAGGCCTCTTGTGTGGAGTAACTTTTAAAACAAAGTGAACATTGTTTTTTATTATTTAAGAATTAAAAAAAAATCTTTTTTTTTATAATTGGACAATTTCGAGGGCGTAACTTATATTTTTGACACTAATCGTGGCAAATTAATCATATTATTAATTTATCACACTGTAATCTAAATTTTAAAAATGGTATATTAATGGCCTCCGTGGTTGATCTGATGTATTTTTCATCACTTTAATTTTGTACCCTGATGATGCTTGTGTTAAGCAAAACCGGTCGGTCCTAATAAAATAAAATAAAATCTCGTGCTTATGAACAAAGTTATTGTTTTATTTTCATTACATAAAAAAATCATCTATGGCTTTTTGCATTGAAATTTTAAATGCATTTATAGAATTTGTGAAAATGTCAATATTGTGATGTTTACTTCTTTCAACATATACTCCCATAAGATTGCACCGTTATGGTATACGGTAAATAACCTACGCCACATTGCACTTACATAAACTATGTTATGTTAATTATAACTACTATATCAAAACTTGTCGCTATGTACTCTGTTTTTTCCATTATGTAAACCACCAACTCTGTAACAAATCATTTAGTACATTTTATTTAATTAATTACTGCTCTTTCACAATTAATTAATTTAAAAATAAAATAAGTAGTATATTTGCGCATGTTCAGAGTGGAAGATACTCTCAGTATCGCCCTGGTGAAAGACCACCATTCGATTTGAAACGTTGCTTGAAATGGCTTTTAGCCGTATTTGGTGACCAGATCTGAGTAGTCAAGTATTTCTCCACTTTCACCTTCCCCTTCTACTTCCCCTCCACAATACCTTTAGCCTCACAACATTCACCAATTGGGGATGCCATAGTCTCACTGGCTCCAAACGGTTGGGAGCAGTTGGGACTCTTGCGCGGTATACATATAAAAAAAAAGGTAAACCATTTTCAAGCACAATTTTATTTTAGGAAACATTATTATGTAAACATGTTAACGCAATATGTACACTCCGCTTCTCTACACAAGCATTACTTAAAAGAGACGGGCTGTATTGTAATTTAATGTATTCAATTTCAATAATAACAATAATAAAAATAATTAAATGGATCGAAGCTACGTAAAACCCAACCTAACCTAACTTGAAGTTCCTACCCGTCTTTCAATTGCAAAGAGTCGATTACCTCCCCCGCTAAACTAACTAACATAACAGATAACGTGGCATACGTCTTACCCCCTGCCGCCTGCCCGCCAGTCCCCGCATAGGTAGGCAGTGAATAATTGAGCAGGTAGACCACAGATGTCAGCCAACTTGTAGTTTATTATCTCTCATGACGTCACAATCGCCGACTTACTGAACTACTCGGTACTGATGGATACTTGTGCGGAGTTTGCACGTTCTCAACTCTGGACAAGTTAGTTGTTTGTCTTATAAATAATACTATGTGATATTGTCGTGGCTTGTATGGTGTTGATTTTGTAGTATTGTTGTTGGCGTAGAAAATAGAAATTCAGGAAATAGGGCATGAACCACTGTTAGTATTGCAATCCGCGCACAATGCGTGTTGCCAACACCGTTCACCCATTATACTACTGCTGCAAATCGCATCTACGCAAAATGGCGTTCAGGTATTCAACCTACGCACAAAACCAGTGACAAGTTTCTCTAATGATCAATTGTGTATATAACTCGAACAAGATTTACTTGGATTATAATATTATTATAGTTTGAATAGCACCCCACTACTCCGTAGTAGACATGGACGAAATTAAATAAATTAATTAAATTAATAAATTCAATCACACACGCTCGGTCTGCTGTCAATTTAACGCGGAATTAATTCTTCATTCCTTTGTTTAGGCCTTGCAACCTCACGATTGCTTAACGCGCTGCAATATAATTACGGTGCGGATACTATGGGCGTTATCTTTAAGTCACCGGAGATATTGTGCAGTATGCAGGACTCCATCTTACGTATATAATCCCGTGCCGCAACCCATAAAAACCCGTACCTCATCGTCCGCATTAATCCGTAGCGGCAAACCCCTCTAGCCAACCGGTCAGAAATTCCGAGTATCGCATATTCGTATTCCCTAATGAAATGTACTCGGTCTTCAGTTGTGACATTGTATTCACCATGTCTCTGGTCCATCGATATCGAATCTATCCATACCAGGTCCGAAAGGTGCAAACATGCCAAGTCACTGCGAGACACTAGTCAGAAGTTCCTCATTCATTCCTCAGTGCCCGCTGCGATTCCGTTTATGTTAGTCTCAGCCAGCGCGGCCAAGCCATCACTTTCACTAATCGGGTGGGAATTTCCGAAGGAATCCGTACTCGGTAAGGTGGATCTTTGTTATGCACGTAATATTTGTTGTCTTTGAAAACGAAACCATTATATACTACGTTGACGTGTATACACATTTTTTGTATTATTTATTATATAATTGAGAAAGATTGATTTACAAAACACAAGCGTAATTTGCAATACGATAAAAATACCCGTTTTTATTCATTTTTTATACTTTTTTTAATGAATTAAATAACAAAAATAACAATAACAATATTTTATTATCTTCTTTTTTTATAACCAAATACAAATAATGATATCCTCACTGGGATTTCCCGTGCTGAGGATTTTTTTTACAAAATATTAAATTACGTTATATTAAATTGATGAGCCTGATGAAAAAAATTAAATATATTATAAAGTGAGGTGTTTTAAGTGCAGTGGAGTGGTTTCGGTGTTTGTATGTATTTGGTGTTATTATATTTTCTATTTCAGATCTCCCTATGTAACGTATCCAGTGTTTTATTTCATTTTTAATTTTATTAAGACTGTTGTGATTTTTAAAGGGTAGTGGGATATTGTTGTAGAGTTTAGTACCATAGTATAAGAGTTTTTTTGTCCAAATGTTGTGTTAGTGGTTCCTTGTTGTATGTGTTTTTGACTTTGAGATCTAGTGTTTCTAATACGAGTGATTGTTTTTATTTCTTGTTTTTTTTTTGTATTTATGAATGCAAGGTAGTATTTTTTTAGAGTATAATTGTTTTATTGATATAATGTTAAGTTTGTTGAAGATTTCGCCAGTGCTAGTTCTTACAAGGACTTTAAATATAATTTTCATGGTGGCTTTTTGTGTTCTAATGAGTAAATTAAGAATATTAGGATAATATTTGACGTGAATGTGAATGGAAAAAGAGCCGGGGATGCGCGAGGAAGACATGACACGACCAAGTGAATCAAATAATTCAGTCGAACCATGTCGGAAGTCGGAGTAACAGAATATATGAGGCGTTGTATGAATGTGAATGAAACAAGAAGTGTATGCCTGAATCGAGCTGTTAAGCGATCCGTCCTCTCTGCCTAACCCTTTCATGACGGTTAGTTAGGTAATTAGTTGTTATCACTCGCATTTAAGCAATCAGTAAAACCACAGTGTAACCCCCTCCATCTCCGCCCAAATTCCATCTTATACCCTCCATTACCTTATTGAAATATAAGGATGCTATCAGCAAGTGCCGCTAGCACATACAACACAGTTTATATTTCTTTGAAATAAATTAAATAAAAGCCCTACAGCAGCGATAGGCACCCCGCTCACAGGGTACAGAAGATTATTTCCACATTTATGCACCTATAACCACAGTTGACACGGGAATAGAGAGAAATGATCTCTGGCACTGTACACAAAAAATTATAATACGATATATATTAATATAAAACCACAGTGTAATAAAAAAAATAAAAAAAATATTTGTGAGACTTGCATACAAAATATTGTACATCCTTTTTGTAAAAGTGTGGGTTGACCGCCTTTTGCAAAGCACCTAGTTAACCCTGCTGAAACAAAATGGAACAATAATAATGACCGGCCCTAGCCCAACCTTTGGGGCCGGTTCACTCACTGAATAATTAAGTGCCACCTACTTACTGCCTCACAAGGAACAAGACATGAAGTTTGCCACTCAGTACACTTTCAAACCCCCAATATTGGGTAAACGGAAGTGAAAACGAAAAGATTTTATTTTTATTTTTGTGTTAACACTACGTTATAGTATTATGTCTGTAAAGTCAGGGATTTAAAGGTCCGTACATTATTTGAGAAGGTTATGGGAGAGCATGTATTCTTTTTATGTGGAAATATGTTCAAAAGGAATATTTATTTCATTTTACATGTACATTTAGGTTTACCAGATGAGTTGATTGAGGTCATAGTAGGATGCTGGGGTTATTCAGCTTGTCGACGGTATTCTGAGTCACTTGGTTAAGCACAGATGTGCCATAAGGAAACTGGTGAAAGGGACTTTCTTCTACGATATTTTCTATTGTCAGAATATGTCCACATTCAAAAAATTCGGAAGCACAACGACCGTTACTGCACCGGATGCGGTTTAATGAGGTTCACGTCTTCCGAGGGAGAGATAACTCTGGCAATTTAATAAAAGGGTCGAGATCAAGGTGCTTGTTTTTCACATCTGAGGTCTGCCATTGAGTTCACCACGACTCTTCAACAGAGTATCGTGATAGAAGCAGTATTTCGCATTTAATCCATAAAGGGTTCCTGGACGTCAGCAGGCTGGCCGGAAGGTTAGCAATCATTCCCATAAGAAACGTACATTAAATTGTTAGCGAACGTTCACAGGACAGATTTGTGCACGCGCGTGTTACCTACTGTAGAATGCACCCGAACCAAAGATAGTATGCACCCGGCTCTCCACCTTATCTAGCTGTTTCAACAACAATATATTGAACCCGGACACCTTATCTTGCCATTCCCTGATCATCGACAATGGACCCGGACGTGTATTTCATGCACACGATCCCAGCAATGAGTGCACCTATAAAAGGGACCGAAATGTCCCACAAGTCGCTTATCTCCAATTTTCAATTAAAGAGACTACTCGTTTCTTCGTTGTCAGATTCTCCATTTGAAAATTGTATTTAAACTTACTTGTACTGTTATTTATTTTAAAATAAATATTATAATTTCACCGATGCTTCATTTTATAAAAATCAACAAAAGTTAAATCGCGCAAGTGTAAAATTGTCAGAGACATAATAAATATTTTTTTAGTATGGTTATAGGCCATTATAAGCAAAACAGTTCTCCATTTGTTGGGAGGCTACTAATGATACCCAGCATCCCTGATAACAAGACTGATGGATACAAGCAGGGATAGTACCCGAAGTCTCTAAAATACAAATATCTTAAAAACTTCTTTTGTAATTTCTCCGCCATTAAAGAGTGGGTAACATCCTCTGGTCCCCATATTACAGAGCCATTTTCTAAAATACTGCGTACCAAGCTACAGTACAGTAAGCGAACCGCAGCAGAGTTGGGAAATTACCTGGAATTGTTTAGCACGAATCCCAGCATTCTCAAGGCCCTGCTGCATAACGTCTCTTTGTGAACATGAAATGTAAAATTTTAGGCAAATGTCATTCCAAAGTAGTTCATTATATTGATATGTTTAAGAGAAGAATTGGACATCTTGTAGTTAAAATAAACCGTGGGGTTTGCTTTAGTATCACAAATACGTAATCATTTAATTTTTTTATTTTTTATTTCAAAACATTTCTAAATAATAAAGTTTTAACTAGGTACCTACTTGTGTTTACCATTTTGAAAATTTTCTACCCAAGAAAACCTTATTTTTTTAATATGTAATCTGTGGCTAACCAGAGTGGAATATCTATGGGCTAACCTCAATCGATAGGATCGTCAAGTATTCTGTTCCAGATCGCTATCGTTGCAGGACGCTATGATGCAAACTTACCTGCAAATAAAAAGAAAATAACAAATAAATAAGCGTTCAGAAAAACAAGCATGAGAAAAAGAACCAAAACACGAACATTATAAAGATACAAAGTGGATAAGACGTCTTGATTTACAATATACTGCTTTTAATAAAAGTTTAAAGTTACGAAGTTGGGATTTTTTGCTTGTCGTTTGGGTGCCATAATTGATTTGACAGCGAAAGTAATACCTCATGACAACTATTACTATATATAAACAAAAAAAATCATTTAAAATTTTTATTTCATTCCAAACATTAATATTTTCAAAATGTATATAAATAATAAAGTTTTTAAGTAGGCACCTACTTGTGTTTTCCAATTTAAAAATATTCTACTCAAATAAACTTTCTTCTTTTGAATATGTAATCTGTGGCTAACCAGAGCAGTATATCTATGGGCTAACCTCAATACAACATGGCGGGTTCAATGTTTTTCAAACTAATTTTTGAAAGTTATAGCAACAGTTTTATATATTGGATTTCATTTAAACTACTCTTTAAACCTTCCTGGCACTAATGAGAACAAATTGTGTTCAGAGAAATCGGTCTAGTAAATTTCGAGAAAATCGAGAACAGACAGACAGACAAACATACATTTATATATATAGAGATTTATTAGTGCGACCATTCGACGATACGATTTATGTTGTTCTTAAGTTGCAGGCAATTTCCTTGGGCTAAAATTTTTACTTATAACTTTATATCATCCGCAAGTAGTAAGGGATACAATTTTTTTAAACATACGTGAATAGGATGATTAGGATATTGGAAGAAAGATGAATCAATAAAACTCCATTAATGGAGAAGTGAACATGGTAG